>PVJD01011510.1:0-45805 GCA_004026545.1 Mormoops blainvillei
AAGCTATTGGTCTACGAGGTCCCTTCCTCACTCTAGAAAGCTTGGAAGGGATTTTTGATGCTAAGATGCTGCTGGCATTAATAGCACGTATTAATAGATTCAGTTAGTCAAAGCGCACGCTTACAGACCACCTCGCTGTTGAGTTGCTTGTTCCTAATTCCTTTAGGGTAGAAATCTACAAAGTGTGGACTGGCGAGGCTGAAGAGGATCCTCTAGTGGTACTTTATGGAATTATTGCTTAAAAAGCGACACTTAGATCTCCATGTCTGGTAGAACTTAATACCTTTTTCTTGGGGCCTTATAAAGATGGGAGCATCATTATCCTCATTAAATCTAAGATGCTGAGTAAGGAGGGGTGATAAGTGGGAGCAGATGAGGGAAATGGGGCTCAGGGTCCTTCACCAGGACAGAGACGCTGGTGGCCTGGAACACTGAGTGAGAGCCGCCCCGCAGTGATGCAGATGCAGCACACAGCCGCTCCTGCCCGGTGACGGACCACAGAACACTCCAGGCAGCCTGCCATTTTTTAAAACTTTCTGTTTTTAACTGAGAAGTCATTCTTGAGAGTTTAAGGCTGGTTTTTCTCACTCTGCAATGTGGGTGAACTTTGATGATTTGGGGGCGGGGTGGGTGTCTTTCTGAGAATTTGGAGACAATCCAACATAGCTGTCAGAAAGTTTTCTACCCTGCTATGAAGTGTCAATGTAAGAAACATTCAAACCTGTAGAGAATTTTTTATGAGTTTATTTGAACCCAAGTGACGACAGTTGCTGGGAAGCAAAATCTCAGCGGACTGAGAAATGCCCTGGAGAATGGTGGTTTAGCACCTTATTGTATTTTTTTTAAGGTTTTATTTATTTATTTTTAGAGAGAAGGGAAGGGAGGGAGAAAGAGGAGAGAAACATCAATGTGTGGTTGCCTCTCACACGACCCCTGCTGAGGACCTGGTCCCCAACCCAGGCATGTGCCCTGACTGGGAATTGAACCAGTGACCCTTTGGTTTGCAAGCCGGTACTTAATCCACTGAGCCACAGCAGCCAGGACTAGCGCCTTATTTTATATGTTATGGTCAAAAAGGGAGAGGTAAGAGGGTTACAAGAAACCCATTGCCAATGGATTAGGAAGTCAGGGGAAAGCAAAGCAGGAAACATCTCTGGGACTGGCTAAAAAGTAAAATGGAGAGACACATGCTTATTTCACATTGGTGGAGTAAACCATAGTTAAAAGTGGGTGTTTACAGCCCATAGAGATGGTACACGGGAGAACACGATAACAAGGAGGGGCCCCAGTGGTCTCTGCTCTGGTGGGAGGCTGTGCCCTGAAGGGTCCAGAGGAACAAAATTATCTTGATATTCCAAAGGTATGTTACCTTAGAAGCAAAAAGACAACAGACAGACTCAGAGAAGGTAAAGATTGAGCCTTTTGAGGGTAAAGTACTGGTTTAGGACATGACAACCTTCCGTGAACTGCTTTCAGCAAGACAGTTTTAATTTCAGACCATCCTCTGTGGCTACTGTAGGCCTCTGAGTTTGTAAGGCTGCCGCGCAGGCCTCCCCTGAGCTGGTCAGGTTTTGCATGTGGGCCCTTTTCTTCCACGGAAGTTAGGAACCCAAGAGGACAAATCCTTTCCTTCTATTTAGAACTGAAAATCTCAGAACATTCGTCTTCACTTTCTACTCCCCATACATCTGTCAATAGGGGCTCAAAACAACTAAAATAAATGCTGTCATATATAATTTCTACAATGTGACAGGCGCTACAGGGGGTGCATCAGAATGGTTGGTGTAGAGCAGAATCAACAAGGAACCAAGCTGTGGTTCATCATCAACAAAGACAAACTGTGTACTTCGGAATCCACAATAGTGATATCATGGACTGAATGCTTGTGTCTCTCCCCCGACCAAATTCATTTGTTGTAACCCTAACCCCCAATGTGACAGCATTTGGAGATGGGGCTTTTATGGAAGTAATTTAGGTTAAATAAGGTCATGAGGATGGGGCCCTGATCCAATAGGATTAGTGTCCTTATAAGAATCATCAGAGCACTCTCTTTCTCTCTCTGCAAACGCTCACAAAGGAAAGGTCATGTGAGAACATGGTGAGAAGTTAGCCATCCCCACCCCAAGGGGAGAGCCTCACCAGAAACCGACCATGCTGGCACCCCAATCTTGGACTTCCAGCCTCCAGAAGTGGGAGGAAGGGAATTTCTATTGCTTAAGCCTCCCTGTCCATGGTACTTTGTTATGGCAGCCCAACCAGACTAATACAGATAATAACATCTGAGACGTTCTTTGGACTGTATAAAGTGCTTCCACCTAAATCATCATATTCCTTCCTCACAACAACCCTATAAAAGGTATTGTTATCCTTCTTTTAGGGATGGGGAAGCTGAGGTCAAGAGAAATCAATGACACAACCATAATCACAATTAAGAGGTGGCAGAAATGGGACAGGAACCCAGACTTTCTGTCCTCTACTGTCCAGCTTTCCGAGCCCTTCCAACATGCAGAGGTCTAGAGAGCTGGGAGAGAGGAGGACTGAGGACATGTGAGATGCAGCGGATGTGAAAACTGCCCAGGCACCAAATCGAGCTCAGTCTGTGAGTGGCTCTCACTGTTTAGAGCAGTAGAATTAATTGCATTTTAAAATTCATTCAACAGACATTTAGTATGGCCTTTTCTGTGTAAGGCACTGTGTGAAAATTTAAAGATATATATAAAAAAAAAGGCCATTGCCTTGAGGTTAGAGTTTAAACCAAATGCTTGAATCCAAGGCAGGATGTGGTCATGTGAAATGAGAAACCCATACTTAGAACTCCATGAGTGCCGAGGGAGGAGACATCAATGCCGGCCTGGCTGAGAGAAAACTGTGAAGGATGAACTTCCTTTTAGTGGCAGAGAAGGGTGGTGGCTTGTGTCCAAAAATGGGCATACCCATCCCTTCCATCTGGCACGCCCTTTTGCAATGTGAATTTTTCCCCCACTCCTCTTGTTATGGACTGAATTGTGTCCCTCCAAAATTCACATGTTGAAGCTCCATCATCCAATGTGAATGTCATTGAAGATAGGGCTTCAAAGGAGCTAATTAAAGTTACATGAGGTCATGAGTGTGGTCTCATATGTTGATAGGACTGATGTCCTTAGAAGAAGAAAAGCGACACCAGAGACCTCTCTCTCATGCTGTGCTCTCAGAAAGGCCTTGTGAGGACACAGTGAGAAGGTGGCCATCTACAAGCCAGAAAGAGAGGCCCATCAGACACCAACCCTGGTGTACACTGATCTTGGACTTCCAGCCACTAGACCGAGGATAGAATAAATGTCTTGTTTAAGCCACCGAGTCTGTGGTATCTTGTTATGATAGTCCAAGGTGACTGCCATGTCTCTCACCAAAAGGTAGAGTCTACTTCTCCTCCCTGAATCTAAAATAGCCCTGTGACTTGCTTGAATGCGGCAGAAGTTACACCGTGAACAAACCACGGCGAGTCCTTAAGAGGTCTTGTAACTGAATTCCCGGTTTTCCCTTTTATTGTTTTGAGCCGCCATGTACACAAGTCTGAGTACTGCTGGAAAAAGCCATGTAGAGAAAAGGCTTTCCATCTGAAATATGACAAGGGGGAAAGGCCCGTGAGTATAAGAAAACTAGAGGAGAGGGAAGACTGAGTGCAGCATCCCTCCAAGGGTCTGTGCACGAGTGAGGCCATCGTAAATCCTGCAGCTGCGTGAGTAAGGTCAGACCACCTGGGTGGGGCAGAGAACCATCTGGGCTGAACCCTGCCTGGACAACCCACAGAATCGTAAACAAATAAAATGGTTCCTTGAAGCCATTAAGATTGGGATAGTCTGCCAATTCAAAATTATATTACCGATACAGGTGGAGTGAGAGAAGGGTATTCAGAATAGAGGAAATGACTTGAACAATGACATTGCGGTAGAAAAATACAGTGTGAGTGATTTTTTTTTTTTTAGAAGGGTCAGAAAAATGAATGGGTAGGACAATCTTTGCAAAGCTTTGTTCTTATGCTATTGTAGTTTTTAACCTTTACTAAAAAAACCAATGTGAGTGATTCTGATTGGTCAAACCCTTAGAAACATATCAGAGAAACTGAAAAGATAAGGCTAGCAAGGTAGATTAGAGTTGGCTTTTCTTGTAATAAGTGTTTATCGAGCACTTACTCTGTGACTGTCAGCTAAACCCTTTTTGTGGATGAACTACTTCATTTTCGCGTACACTGATGAGTTGGTTTTCCTATTATTACCTGCCATTTCACAGACAGGAAACTGAGGCCTAGAGGTTAAATTACATGGTGAGATGGAATCCGAACACGGGCAGTCTAACTCCGAGCCTGCGACCACGGCCTCTACAGAAGTTTGCCTAAACAAAGGAATGCGGCCCTTCGTGATGAACCCGGAAGTATTTTAAGCAGGGGGTGGCGTGACCAAATCAGTGCTTTAGAAAGATCATGCTGGCAGTGGTGGATAGAATCTGGAGGCTGAGAGACTCCTTAGGATGTCATTGGAGTGGCCCAGGTATGAAATGATAAGGGTCTCAACTAGTTTGAAGAGTAATGGGGGGAAAAAAGGTGAATAAGAGGGATATGGGAAAGAAACTATGAATTCCCCCCGGGAATGACTGGATGTGGGATAAATTAAAGGAAAGGAAGGAGTCAAAACTCATCCCCACCTTTGGGGCTTTGGTGACCAAGATGGCAGGTCATCCCTGTAAGACCCTTATGGGAGGCAGGAGGAAGAACTGCTTTGGGAAGGACTTTTGAGAATAAACTGGCTCTGGACGTGTTAGGTGGGAGGTAATAATTGGGTATGAAGTGGGAGTTTCTGCCAAGCATTGGAAGATGTGTGCATGGTAGCTTGGGACACTGGTCAAGGCCATCTGTAGATACAGGCTTGGAATTCACCCAGGACAAAGCCAAATTATACACATCCAGGTCCGTCAAATGGGAGTCCTTGGTTGGAAGCAACAAAAGCTGAATCCGGCTAAAAATGGAAAAGACTCAGAAGAGCCCACTGTGGACCTCCACTCAGAAGGGGCAGGGGCCATGGTGGTCCTGGGGGACCAGGTGGGAAGAACTCACAAGCCATCTGGTCAAGCCGGGGTGAGTCAGCCCCAGCGAGTCTCCTCACTCCCTTCAGGACTCAGAGTCCTGGCGGGGGGATGGTTAAGTGGCTTGGTCATACACTCGCCCCTTGGCTAGGGGAAGTAAAGGCACCTCGCCTTCCATTTTTGACAGGGAGGCACATAGAGCAGGAGAGGTGATTCTCCAAAGCGGACCAGGTGCTCCTATCAAGAAAAGGTATCAGGTGGTTACGAACCAATCAATGTGCCCTCCATGCAGAGTGTGAGGAGGAGAGGAGATTGAGCAGCAGGCTAGGCGACTGCACAGCACCCATGGAGGGCGGAGGAGGATTTCGTGAGCGAAGGATAAGGCTGGGTGAGGAACTGGAGGAGAGAGAATAGGCAAAGGAGCTTCAAAAAATGGGCAAAACACCAGAGTTAAATGCTGCCCAGATATCAAGGGTGGTAAAGAAAGATGAAAAACTACTAGGGCTGGCGTTGGAAATTATTGGTAACAGAGCTTTGGGCAGGGGGTGGGTGAAGGGAGGGAGAGATGGGGGAGACACAGTCAGTGATGCAGGTAAGAAGGCTGGTCAGAGACCTCTGTGGAAGTAGGCAGAGAGCATCTATTGTTTCGTTGTAAAAGGAAGAACTAGTTTGTGTTTGAAGAGGTCAATATCACATGACCCTCATAGCTCCCCATCCTATATGGTCAAATACAGGGCAGTGCAAAAGTAGGTTTACAGTTGTGAGTACACGAAACACAGAGTTTATTGTTGTATTATTATTTATTAATTATTGTAATATTTTCCATATGGACAACTAGAAACCTTTTGCTTCCCCTCTCCTCCCCCAACCCTGTATAAGTAGAAAATAATACTCAGCCCAGCACTTAGTAATGTCTTTTCTCTGAAGCTCGTGGTGAAAAGTAGTGACGAAAATGGGAAAGTGTGAATTGATGCTCTGGTTTAATCTGTTTCAGAAGTTACAGAAAGAGGAAATTGGATTTATTTGAAAGGCAAGTTGAAAGGGAAATAAAAAGACAAATGCCTTTTATAAACTTAAAAAAAAAATTGTAACAATGCAACAGTCCCAGAAACTAATTGTATAAGCGAACTGTTATAACCAGTCTCCTTTTCCCTGGCTGAAACAATCTTACATAACAGCATTTGCATCTATAATGTGTAACAAGTCATCATGTGGGGTAATGCATTTTCAATGGGGTTAGATAGGAGAGGAGCAACTACTATTATCCTATTATCAAAACATCAGTCACTCTTCCAAACAAAACGTCATCACCCCCTGGAAGCTAAGGATACTTTTTACTTATATACAAGGTCATACTGTCAGGGTATATGGGGGAACAGAGGGCTTGGGCAGGGGGATTTTCATCTTCTTCCAAAGCACTCAACACTGGACCTCTTCCAAGAGAGGAAACGAGACTAAATAGATCATTTGTTTCATTCTGTTTGGGCATTTCTTGCATTTCTCCCAACTGTGGCTTATGGACACAAAGCCAAACTCAGAGACTGGTTGGAGCTGGCTAAGCTCCAGATCACTTTTTTTTTTTTTAACTTTTTAATGGGATAAACAATTTGAAGCTCTCTCCAAGGATTAAGGCAAGCCACACAACTGAAGGACAAAGTGAAATTCTGCAGTGAATGCAAAGTTGCAAAGAAAGAGGCAGGTAGGAACATTTAATGATTTGAATTTTGTGAACGAGACCATCGTAGAAAGGCGAGGCAAATGCTGATTGAAAGTGCACATCTGTGAGAAATAGATTTCAAAGAGGGTCAGACACTGGATGAGCTGCTGAGGTAGGGACGCCAGCTGAGGTAGGAGCACAGCTTCTTTGGGGTAGCCCCCTAATGATGGGTGCTGAAGTGCCCGGTGACTTGAATGTCACTGTAAAGCTTGGGAGATTGCTTCTGTGTCCTCTCACTGGCATCAGGAAAGCCAGCCACCACCAGCCATGCACATTTTGTAATAAGCATGGTTGGTATTCCCGGCATATACGGCTGGCAGAATGGGTCTTTGTCTGGAATCATTTCCCTTTGGGAGACGCTCATTGGCAGTCCCATCCAATGGCCAAGAAGAGAGAAAGGCACATTATTGGTTGGGCTTAGTTTAGCATATTAGTTAATGCTGCATCCTGTCTGATTTCAGAATTGACAAGTCATGTACGGTATTGCTCAAAATGTTCCTCCCACAGTACTGGGTAGGACAGGGAAGTGAATGGCAGACATAAATATGTAGAATCTGGAACCTAAATACTCTTTAATTGGTAAAATGAAAACTTTTTCCCCTAAAAAATGTTGGTTCCATCAAAACAAGAAACTAAAACCCTTTAAAATATTATTTGTGCATTTTTTTCAAAAACTTCGAGTAACTTTACATTTTTTTAACTTTAGAGTAACTTCACTAAAAATTTAAGATTGTGAATAATTAACCATTGTGTTTGCAATATGCTTCAATGTTAATATCCTGATTGTGATATTATACAATCATTTTCCCAAATGTTTAAAATGGAGAAAGCTAGGCAAAGTTTACAAGGGACCTCTCTGCATTATTTCTTACAACTCCATGTGAATTTGCAGTTATTTAAACAGAATTTTTCAGTTAAAACAAGTGACTGAGATAGAAATGGATGTGGAGAATCAGGCAGGCTTTTATAGCCTGGCTTCACCTGAATATGTTGGTACTAGTTTGTTTCTCCACAAGTCCCTTGAATGACTTCCTTCTCTCTGGAAGAAGCTTCTCCCAGTTTCTCAAACACACCAAGCTCATAGCCACCTCTGGGCTTTTTCTCCTCTAGCCTCTCCCATCCTACCTCATTCTTCCCAGCTCCGTCCCGCCGCCTTCCTCATGCCTGGGAGCAAGTAACGCATCGTGTCAAAAGTCACTAGGCACTTGTTTACCAGCCTTCAACAATCATTTACTGAGCAACTACTGTATCCATATTATTGGCTCTAGGCACTAGGGACTGGGTGAGTTGGAAACCGTGCTGGTCTGGTTTCTGTTCCCTGCTTCCTGGGAGCGTATATTCTCATGAGGAAAGGTGGGAGAAAACTAGCCAAGAAACAACAGAAAACCAACCCATGATGAAGCCTAGGAAGTAAGCAATGCTTTGGCTCAAGTGGTCAGGGAAGGTTCCATAGAGAGGGTGACAAGGGTGACTTGTGACCTGAAGTATAAGGAGGCAGTCATGAGAAGATCATGAAATCATGAGGAGGCGGGGGAGTATTATTTCAGGCAGAGGGAACAACATGGAAAAAGGGTTTAAATTTTGCTCTGTAATTGGACATAAGTATCAGGCCTAGCTGTAAATAATGAAACAAGCTTTCTTTTTGTGGACTGTTTCCTTTTTATTTAAGGGCCAAACCTCCCACAGCTTTAAGAGAGGCTGTGAATACCCTTAGGCTAATCCTAAAAGCGACTTTCTCACCCCGACGCATGCACACATCGTCTAGCATGGTCGCCTACGCGCCAGTTGTAGATTCCAAGTTGCTCCACTCGGTGGATGCAGCCTCAATTCCAGACTGTCTTCGGAGATTTGCCACATCCCTTTCTCACAGCTGGGGCCCTGGGCCTGCCAGTGAGCGTTCCGCGCTGTCTACGGGCAGCATAAATTATGTCATTAAGTTGGGTCCCCACAAACCTAAGTTGATGCAAAGGAGGACCGAATACTGGAGGTGTGGTTGATACAGCTGGGATCCGGACGGTAATTTGTCACCGGCCTCAGGGGTCTGCGCCTTGCTGTTGCGCACAAGGTCCGGTCCCCTCTGCTGTAGTTACCGGTAGCAAAAGGCTGGATTCCCAGCACTCGGCGGGTTCCTCATGCTGTCACCGCAGCCCGGAATCCAGTTTTCTAAATTCCCTTGCCTGCCTTCCGCCTAAGGCGACCAGCTGCCGTTTCTCTATACCCGTGGCCGGAAAAGTCGGCTCTGGGGCACCCTGCGAAGCACCTCGAGGGGTAATCTGCCCCTTCCCGGCCGCTGTCTGGCACCGTTATCCCTATTACCCGGACCGATGGGCACTGTCCCGGGGCGCTGTGTCTCTCCCAGGGGAAAACCAAGACGACGTGCGCTCTGTCCCAGGGACGCGCCACGAGCCCTTGGGTCTCTCCTCCTCCCACCCACACCCGGATCCCGGCGACCCACGTGCAGCTTGGCCCTGGCTGGCGCCGCACTTCGGGGTCGCCGCGTCTCCCGGAGATTTCTGGGCGCAGCCCCAAGACGGGGACCCCTTGGGGGCGGAATCCGCGAGGCGGCGTCCCGAGTGGGGGCGTCCGGGAGGTGCGGGCGCGGGGACGCTGCGGCCCGCTGGCACACAAAGGAGGCGGCGGGAAGGCGGGGCGGGGCGGGGCGGGGGCGGCAGGAAGGGGCGGGGGCCTGGCGGGCGGCGATAAAGCCCCCGCCGAGGCGGCCACTGGCTAGCGCTCTGGGGCGCACGGGCTGCTCCATCTACGCGGAGTCTGCAGACGCCACCGCCTCTTCCTTCTCTGACCCTCCTCGCCGCCGCCGCCGCTCTCCGGCCTCCGACTCCCCGCCCCGCCGCCACCCGGCTTCGGCTCGGGCCGCGCTGCCCTCTGCGGCCGCCAACTGGGGATCCCGAGCGAGGGGCGGTGAGTACGGGCTGCGCGCCCCGGCCGACACCGGGCGCCCGGGGCCGGAGGGGAGCGGCTGCCACTACCGCTGCCCCGGGGACAGTCCCTCCGCGCGCCGCCGACTCGCCGCCGCGACCTTTCGCTCGGCGGGGACGCTGCGGGGCCAGCGGGGCCCGGGGGCGGCGACGTCGAGGCGGAGGAACTTTCTCAGTTGCCCTCCGGCTGCCGCGGCCAAGGCTGCGTGCGCGCCCCGGCCCCTGTGCCCGGGAACCCGAGCAGGACCCGGGCAGGGCGAGGAGGGGCCGCGCTGCTAGGGCGTCCAGGTGTGCCGGCAGCTGGGAGTCCTGGGCAACGCGTGGTTTCTGCCGGTACATCCTAGCTGGAGCCCGTAACCCTGAACCTGAGGTACCCAGGTACTCGCGGGCGTCCCCTGCCCCGTACTTAGCATGTGCGCCGCCCTGCAAGGAAAGACAAACGGACTCTTTACTTATTGTTCCCCCAGCCTGAGCAAGGTTGGGGATACCAGTGGTTTGGGGGAGAGCCTTTAAATTGGCCTCTGGCACCTGTTTTAACCCTATGGAGCAGACCTCTGCTATTTTCACCTTCTGTACAAATGGTAATTGCGACGCTGATTAGTGACTACAGGTAAGGCGAAAGTACTCAGACATTCTGGGCGGAATTGGGTATTCGCCTACGAACTGATTGGGGAGAGAAGGCTCCGATTACATAAGACAGCACGCTACCTTAGGTATTGTGGAAGATGCTGTTGAAGGTTTCAGTGTTTTCGTGAACGAAAAATAATCTTCATGTGTGTCTCTTGAGAAATCGCAAATGCTGCTGTGTCTTGCTTTGACTACTTTGCAGAGAACGTTCTTATATTTAGCATCAACATAAAAAGGTTTTTGAAGATCTGACTTCCTCTTGCAAGCCAGGAAGCAGTTTACTTCTCTGAACTGTACAGGAACAATTTATGTGATAATTTTTTACTTCGTAGATTTTTCTATCAACAGTTGAACACAGATAACTGAAAGAAATGTAAGCATTGCTATTTTGTCTACCTAAAGCGCACTTCCAAAATCGAAGATACTTTCAAGGCTATCTGCATATCTAAATCAGTAATTATGGGCTGCTTGCAGCATTTCAGCAAAAATTTTCTTCAGCTATGCAAATGAAGGTGTTAGCCTAACTCTAAGTTTTCTTTGAACCCTTAAGTTTTGATTCTCTATTAAAATAATGTTTGAAAATATTGTACAGTGCAGGGCAATTATTGAAGGTCATCAAGATGTCATCTATCTTTTTATTCTTTTAAAAAATGAATCTATGCAGAACATTTCTGCCTCCCATGAACTTCACATATTAGTGCAATTTTAAAAGAACAAAAATGACTCAGTCTGAAAAAGATGTTAATTTTCAGTTCCGGACATAGGGGATTAAATGCTAACTAATCAGACTAAGGTGGCAGAGTTTGGAAATGAAGTGGTGACTTAGCCAGGTCGCAGCTACTCCTCTATGTGGCTTCCTCTGCCACCGAGTCATTCTCCCACACTGCCATGGACTTGGGTTTCTGCGCTTTCTCTCCTCTAGTCCCAGAGTCTATGTGGGGGATGCTCTCAGTCCTTGACCGTCTCCAATGCGGCAATGTCCGCCCACTCTAGCTACTGAGTCCCCTACATCCAAATCTTGCCCTCCCTCAGAGATGCTCATCTTGTGAAATAAGAAACTTCATTCAGCATTTCAGTGTCTCTAAACAGTTCTTCCAGGATGCTAACTGGCACTCCCACAGCAACTCTTCTTCAATGCAAGAGGTCTCTTCCTTTCCCCCTTCCCTTTCGGCAGGTGACTCCATGGCCCACTCTACCCAGTAAGTAGGGCCACTGGATTAAAATCTCTCCATGTCCTACCCCATTTCCCACCAACAGACTTTTCTGAATTTACCCAGTCGTTCAAGAAACCTTCTTAGGCATCTGCTGTGTCCAGGCACTAATGTGTGGTAAATATAAACGGCCCCTGCTCTCTTTGAATTGTCATTCTTATGGGAAGAAACAGACAAAGAGCAAACCAAATTAGGCCATGATAAAATGTATCGTGATAAAACATAAATAGGGTAGGATAATAGAAAAAAATAATAAAGTTGGGGCAGAGAACATAGAGAAGGTTCGAGAGAAGGCCTTCCTGTGGCAGTGCCTAATGTCTCCCTATAAACTCTTTTCTTTTTTAATAACCTTTTTAAAATTCCATCACCTCTTTTACCCCTACATCCTCACCTCATGTCTAGCTACCACCGGGTCTCCCCGGGCTTCTGAAATGAGTCAGCGCTTCCCAGGTCGCCCCCTCCTCCTGAGCTCTCTGCAAGCTGACCATAGTGTCCCCAAAGTAGCAGATGTCCTAATTCCCGAAGGAGCCATGCGGATGCTCTCCAGCCCTCAGTGTGAAACAAGATGTGGATCTTTCCTTCCTTTTTGGTGTTGCCTGCCTTCCCTAGTTATCATCTGCTCCTGCCTTTCCTTCTGCCTCCCTGGCACCTCCTGGGGTGACCCAGGGCTCTGTCCTTACTCCTCTTCTGTCTACATAGTTTTTAGGTGACCACGTACCCACAGCTGCGATGATCGCCAAGTACAAAGTGAGTGCCAGTTGGGTGTCTCTAGCTAGTTACCAACAGGCTGGTGGACCTGTCCATGCCCTTTAGGGAAGAAACCTACAGTAAGTCCAGAACTGATTTTAGTTCTCATCATCCACCTCAGACCGTTTCATTGTTAGCCACAATGTGTCCCTCTTACTTATTTTATTTATTTATTTTCTTGACGGTGGCGCTACCATTCACTGAGGTGCTAAAGCAGGAACCTCACGGGGCTGCTAGATTCTTCCGCACTCCCCATGTCCAGACAGCTGCCATGTCACATTGCTTCTTTAGGCTGTGACGTCCTGGAAACCCCCGCTGTCATCACACCGGCCTTGCCCTGCTTTAGAACTGGCCAGAGGGTGGCCAGTGTGCCTTTTACAGCCAGCAGGTGTGCTGGTGGCCTGTACAAAGCACACAAACATTGAGTTATATTTAGAAATATTAAGATGTCACTTGGATTTATAGCTTCTCTTAAAAGTCATAAGACCTGGAACATGAGGCTTATATTCCCATGTAGCATGGAGTTTCCAGTGCCCCCGGACCCGTGGTCCTCACGTACAGTAGTTTCCTAGCTCCCATGGGCTCTGAGCTAGTGACCACAGGTGGGAGACTATTGGCTAGGAGACCGTGACAGCCTGTGCTTCCCTAGTGGCTCGCCACCTGGTCCCCTGCCTGGTTTCTCATGCCTGGTTTCGCACCCCTTCCCACCATCTTCCATGTCGCTACTGGAGTGACTTTCCTTCTGCCCCTCGAACCCAAATCTGCCTGTGTCCCTCCCGATGAAACCCAGTGCCTCCCTCTTGTCTTTGGGGCAAACTCTGAAGGAGTGGTTATGTCGTATCCCAGGTTAGGCATCCCGGATCGAAAGGTCAACTCTCTGTCATCTTTCTACGGTGTTGCACCCAAGTTGCTGTAAGGAGGGTAGTCGGTACATAAATTTAGTGTTACCTCTCCTGTGTCGAGATGTGGCCTCTGCAGTTTACCAGCCATTTCGTACACCTCACCACCTTCCCACTTTCTCACAACCTCCCTGGGCGGAAGTGGGGAGATTCGACGTGGAGGTACCAGCTGCCCCCAGAGCGCTCAGCCTTTGGAATGAGGTGGGCCCCACTTACCACATAGTGCCCAGAGTCACTCAGTTGCCTTTGGACAGCCCCGGCCTGGAACACCTCAGCACTCAGCCAGGGAATGTGCTACAGTGCCCCACTTTCCCCGACAGCGGCACCCCAGGCTGCCAGCCATTTGTAATGACCTGACAAAGTCTAAGCTTTCTGCAGCCCATCCCACCTCCCTGCCTCATGCCCTTCCCCAAGCTTTATTTTCTTGCACAAGTGAACTTCCTGCAGACTCCTCACACCCTCCTTGTTTTTGCCGCTACTGGACCTCTGCCTAAAATTCTTTTTCTCCCTCTTCTGTCTGCGTTGATTGTCTGAGTAACTTCCCCCCTTTTCAAGACTCGGGTCCAGTATCACCTTTCCCAAAGAGTCCTTCCTGAAAACCTCTACCCGCAACCCTCCATGGCAGACATGTGGCGTGTGCGCACACATCCTCCTCCACCCCCACCCCCACCACCACAGATGCCTCCGATGGCAGTGGCTGTGTCGTAGAAGCATGCCTTACCCACCAGACTCTAAGTGGCAGGCATGCATGCTTGGGTTTAGCTTCATTTGCACCTGCAGTGGTACATGACCCGAAGGCGTTTAATGGGTGTCCGAACTAAACCATACTCTCTTATGTTATAAACTCACTATATATTCCATGAGAGTGCTTGTTTTTCAGGCCCAGAGGGGCGCTCTCCCCCAGACCTCCACCCCAGGCTCTGGTACTTCTGCATTTCAGTACAGGGGTGGGGGAAAGTAGGCTCACCGTTGTTCCTAGGGAAAAAGAAATGCAGGTTGTGCTCACTGCAGTAGCTTTATGAACCCCGCTTCACGCACAACTCTAAACCTACTCTTGTCCCTCCCTGTGTGTTATCGTCACATTTAAAAAAAAAAATCGGATCAGCCATGTCTTCTGAGATTGAACATTACTTAGGGAGAAAAGCAGAAGGAAAAAAGCAGAAGTCTAATACAGAAGGGCTTCTGTGTCTGTGTTCACTTCAGTTATCCTCATCTGAACCTTTTTCTTGGCTTGGGTCTGTCTTCCTTGAGTTCCATTGGCTGGGCTGTGCTCTCTAGTTCATGATTTGTGCAAGGTAGGAGAATGCTTTCTGCTTTGTTTCCATGAACCTTCTCAGTGATGGTGATGCATGCCCTCTTGCCGACTCTTTTTTCCCGTGGTGGCGTTTCGGCTGATGTCTTCAGCCAAGTGTGGCAGAAGAGCCCTGGGTCGGAAGAGGGTCTGCGCTGTGCCTGCAATGATTTGTTGAGTTGACCATCTAGAACTTAATTTCCTGGTCTATATAATGGATCAGTGAGTGTGTTGAAATAATGATCTGAAAGGTGTCTTACTATTTTTAAAGATGTAACTTCTAGGCTTATTATCTCGTCTGATACAGCTTTCTCATAAATAAATATCAGGTCTAGAGGATATTTTCTAAAAATGCATTGTTTCATGTTTATCTATATGAAATTCTTCTTCCTATTTTAAACCTGTGTAATTATTCAGCTTGGCTCTTTAGTACCCAGAAGTAGTATGGAGGGCCAACATGAAGATTTAGTTTGTATTTCCACTGGCAGGGATTTATAAAAAAATATTAAATAAATTGTGCCCCATATACTTGGTTCTTCTTCATAAACCATTATCCCCACCCATAATGTGCCCATCTTTTTGTTCCAAAACGATCTTTCCTCATGAATAGATTGCATGTGTGATCTGAAGACAAGCATTGGGTTTTAAAAAAATACCCTTTCATGTGGAATGAGGAGTCAAATGCAATAAACTACATCTTTAAGTTACTTGTAATCTGTGAGTTCACAATTTGTCTAAGAACACTGAAAGATTAATATGATTTTATTTCTCTTTTGAGAAATGCCACTTTTCACCCAACAGGGCAAGTCTGTTTGCACAGTCAATTATTCTCTCTTCTCCTGGGTGGATTCCTCGGTCTGGAGGTAAGCCCAGGCCAGAGAAGTTGGCGTTCCTTCTGGGGCTTTTTGTGCATGTGGATGGCTACTGAGCCCAAGCAGTCTTCTGTCTGAAATTTCTTTAGTGCATTTTGACAAACTTGTCCCCTGTTTCATCCTCAGATTCTTTCAGAGGTTGGGATGGACGCGCCCTAGTTCAAGATTAGATCGAGAGCACCCCCGTGCCCTTGCTTCAGTTTGACCTCAGACTTTGTCCTTTGCTTCAGAAGATAATTCCAGAACTGGAATCTACTGTGCCTTTCTATTTTTATCAGGTCATTCTCGAGAGAAAGATAATGTGCAGGAGGTTTTTGTGTAAAAAGAAAAAAATCCTTTGAAAAGGCAGAAGGATTTCTTGTAGTGACTACAAATCTTGATAAATATAGTTTGTTTTTATAATGCCCCCCTCAACCCTACAGTGAGAACCCTGGTAACCTGGGGGATTAGCATTATTAGCTCTTTCTCCTCCATTTAGTGCTAACTAATATAGCTCTAGAAAAAAAATAATAACGGTTTGTTGTTAGCTAAGCTTTTACGGGCCAAATCTTGAAAGTGGGTGTGGGTATGTGAGAGAGTTTAACACCAAATATAAAGTCCACTCAAAATGAGTGATTGTAAATGAAAATAGATTTTTCTTTCTTTCTTTTAAGAAAATGCTATGTAAATAATTGCAGTGGTTACTTCCTCTACCATTTTTTTTAAAAAATTTTTTAAATAAGGACTCCACTGAGGAAGAAATTTTTATTGAGGATTTGCTTACTCTTTAGATTATATGAGCTGTTAACTACTGCAGTATCTTTTGGTTAAAAGTGCAGAAACCCAAATCAAAATAATTGACACAAAGATAGGGAGTGCAAGGTGACACTACTGGTTTGCATGGCTGCCCCTGAGGCACGGCAGAGGTGCCTCTGGCCCTGGGGGTGACTGGAACCAGGCACTCAGGGCCTTGGCACTCTCTTTTCTCCCTACCCATCTCTTGTCCCTGCAGGTTGTCTTCATTCAGGCACCACGACTGTAGGTAGCTTCTGGCTTACTTCCTTATAGTCTCATTATCAAAGAGGAAAAAGAGGCTTTCTGCCAATTCCAGCTGGAAAAATCCTAGGGAGGCACTCTGATTGGTTCAGTTTGGGTCATGTGTTTTTCCCTGGACCAATGGCTTTGCTCAGTGGAATGGGAGATTATGATTGGCCAGAGTCTGAGTCACCCGTTCACTCCTGTGGTCAGGAGGGGAGGGGAGCATTGAGAAAGCTGTGCTAGACAGGCAAGTTACCCCGACTGCCATTAATTTTTTCGGTTGACAGGGGCTCCGTGTTGTCTCCTGGAGCCACATACCTGCCTGTGGGACAGACACAGTATCCTCTCCACTCATACAGTTGGGAAGGAAGAGTGTGGGGCAGCCAGACTGTCCTCGGTCATATGTACAACCTGGATGTATCAATGCCAGAACCTAAACCCAGGTCTGTAAACGTGTGAACTGAGCCGATACATGAATGTTCAAAGATTTATATCCCATCCATTTTTCTAACTTCTCAAAAAGCAATTCCTGTCACACAATATGCCTCCTCTCAAAAGACCATCTTCTCACTTTGCTGCATGATACCCTTCAACGACACAGCCCCAGCACATGAGACAGAAAGAGGCTGATATTTTTGTGTTATGTTTGAAGTAATGTTTTTATGCCTTGGACCCCCAACCCCCACCAGTTCTTTTCTTAGACACTTGTTTTTTCATGCGACTCAAGCTCTAAAATTAATACTGACCTTTCAGTTGAAAAGGCAAAGTGCATTTATCCGGAGTCCAAGAGGATAACTGGCTGAGCTGGATAAAACTCTACCTGACCAAAGAAAAAGTGGGACATGGTTTTTAAAAGATACTTAATTGAGCTCCACAAACATACGCAGATTTAGCTTAGAATATTGTTCGGGATTTAACTTTTCATAGTATTTACAGTTCTCTTTTAAAAATAGTTAACTTTATTTCAAAATCTGTCACATCTAAATAGCCGATGTTCCCCTCCTTCTCCCCTTCTGTTGTATTGTGAAGTAATAAGGAGTATGGAGGATTTGGGGGCCAGTGGTTTTTGGTCTGAATCTAGATTTGATCTGTTCCTAGCCGGAAACCAGGAGGTCATAGGCAGTTTGCTAAACTTTTCCAAGCCTCTGTTTCTTCGTCTGTGAGCTGGGCATGAAGATAACCATGTCTGAAGCCTTGTGAAGACTCAGTAGACAGTATACATTAGGTGATGAGCACAGGGGCTAGAAGGGAGCTGCCTTCAGGGCACGAGGTGGTGGTGGGGCTCAGTTTGTCCGGGCGAGCATTTACTTCCTCTGAGACTCATGTTTTCAGCCTGTCTTTGACTTAGTGAATGAGTGACTTGCTCTGTGTTCACATGCTTTTATTCCAGACTCCTTTCCTTGTAACACTGTTGGTTGGCAGTACTTTCCGTGGTCAGCTAGTCATCTGTCCTTCCCGCAGCCCTCTGGGTCTTCCAGGTCTGGCTGTGGAGCCAAGGATGGTCAGTGCGTGAAATAAATTCCCTCTTACTCCTCCTGCGTGAGGAAATGTGAACAGCTGTCTTACCAGGAGGTCTTTCTAGGCACATTAGCCTGAAATCCCCTTTGTCAGTACTTATTATGAATGCTTCTAGAGGTTGCATGACAAAAAGGGTTTTTTATTTTTTTTCTTTATTTTTATTGTCGACACTACTACAGATGTCCCCAGTTCCCCTACTTCGCTCACCTCCACCCAGCCCCCAAACCTCCCACACTTTTCTCTGGTCATCACCACTCTGTCGCCTATGTCTGTGGGTTATGCATGTATGTTCTTTGGCCAATCCCTTCACCTTCTTTCATCCACGCCCCATCTTCCCCCTCCCCTCTGACAGCTGTCAGTCTGTTCCATGTATGCATACCTATGTTCTTTGGTTCGTCAGTTTATTTTGTTCATTAGATTCCACATATAAGTGAGGTCGTATGGTATTTATCTTTCAAGGCAAAGTAATTAAATACAGATTTAGTAATTGTGCCTGAGCTCATGACTTCACAATTGCCAAACATTGAATGTTGTATTTGTTAAGGTCATGCTAGTTCCTGTAACAAATAAAACCAAACACATGTCATGGCTCAAATGTAATGGAGGGTTATTCTCCACTTGTATAAAGCATAGAGTGGGTGTATCATTTTCCAACCTGGCGATTCAGTGATCCAGTCTCTTTTTCACCCTGGGGCTCCTTTGTATTTTATAGGTGGCTCCCAAGGGCATGTAGCTTGTGGGCGTCAAGCTGGTGGAGCAGAAAGATCATGGAGGCTTGTCTGTGGCGGGTTTCAATGGGCCAGGCCTGAGGGTGGCACGCATCTCTTCTCTTCCCATTCACTGACCACACTTCAATCTGATGGTCATTCCCACCTGCAGCAGAAACTAGGAAATGTGGGCCTGAGAAGAAGAAATGGGTTTGCTGGGGAGGTAAAGACTGTCTGTGAAATGACATTTTACGAAGACGAGGAAAGACCACTTTAAAAAGTAACGTGGTCGGTAACACGCTGTGCGGATCCGGAACATAGTGTTCCCTGTGAGGGCAGCTGCCCTGACGCTCCATGCAGGGCTTCTCATGGCTTAGGACGGATGTTTCAGGGATGGCGTCCCACGTGAGTTGGAAAAGTGCCCTTTGAGCGGCAGCTTGGAAGAGAAGGAGCCGATGTGCTCAGGAAAATTGTTAAGTGCCTTAAAAAGTGCTAGCAGGCGCGAAGAAGACGCTTGGGGAAGCACAGAAGCACATCGCTTCATGGAAGGGGGACATGGATGGAAAAGTGCTGTTTCCGGACGATAATTTATGTGATTGGTGGTAAAGTTTATTTAATCAGGTTGACCCGAACTTGGATGGGAGTGCAGAGGGGTTGTCGGGGATCTTCTCATTGGGAAAAGGGGAGGGGTGTCTTATTTGGGAAATATCACATACTGAGGCACATGTATCTAGAACTTCATCGAAGAAAGAACTACTTCATACTGAAGAGGGGGTGCCCTTACAGTGTGGAAGAGGGTCATCAGTTATGCTGAAAACCCCATTCTGTACTTGGGAACAAAAGGAGAGGCGAAAGTTCTGGAATGGGATCAGTGCTAATCCTGAGCACTGACTGAGGAACGAGAAGGGACCTGGAGGGATTGAAAAGGGAGAGAGAGGCAGGCGACAGGGAGTCTCCACCTGGGAGAAGCCTTTGGCAACATCCGTCACGTGGTGGTGGGCATATCCATGCAGCTCTCCCCTGTTTCTTGCTGTGTGATATGGGCAGATGATTCACAGTCTGTCTGCATCTCTGTTTCCTGAACTGTATCCATTCATTGCGATGACATACACACAGTAGGAGCTTCATAAATGCACCCCCTCCCGCAGCTACTCACCATCTCCATTGTTGGTGAGCATCTTCTCCATGGCTACCTAGGAGAAATTGGAGAGATGTTCTGTGACTATAAAATTGTGACAAAAAGAGGGTGGACCTCCTCCATCCCTAAAGATTCTTCGGTGTCATAGCTGATAGCAGAGGTTAGACAAAGGTGACAAGAACTTTCATGAATTCATTGATTTTTAATTCCAGAGATTCTTGTTCTTCTGTCCTAGCTTTGGACGTGGGGAGGTAGAACAGGGCTTGTCCTATGAGGAAAAGTCCTGAGGTGCCTAAGACTTGTCACGTTGTTTCCCAAGGCAGTGTCCCATGCGATCCTCATAGCAACCTTCTGAGGTACAGGATAGGGGAGGGGATCGTCCTTCATTTTATAGCTGAGGAAACTGAGTCACAGAACAGGTATGTGATTTACCTGAAGCAGGTAGATCTAGGACTGGACAAGAGGCCTATTCCACAATTGTGTTAAGGTGGTCACAAGTTTCTTCTTTTTTTTAATCCTCACCTGAGGACTTTTTTTTTTTTTAATTGCTCTCAGAGAGGAAGGGAGAGAGAAAAACGTTGATGCGAGAAAGAAGCATTGATTGATTATCTCCTGTATGCACCCAGACCAGGGATTTCATGCACCCAGACTGCGGACTGAACCCGCAACCTAGGTATGTGCCCTGACCGGGAATCGAACCCAGAACCCTTCGGTTATGGGACGACGCTCCAACCAACTGAGCCACACTGGCCAGGGCAAACGTGGGCACAGGTTTCTTCTGGGAAATAACTGAATACTCCTCCTAACCCCACCAGATCCCTTCAGAAGGCACCAGCGGGGACCTCAGCAAAGACACTCAGGCTAGAGGAAGAAACTCAGTATTTGGGTGACCAAAGCCAAGTTTGGAGTCGTGTTTCCATCACTTCAGATAGTCTGAGGTTTGCACAACTTTGCTTGTCAGATGGTTGCCAGGGGGAGGAGGGAAGAACATGTAAATATAGATTGGTCATCTTAAATATGTCTTTGGGATTTTATTTGTTTGCCAACTGGACTGAAAGGAGTGAACAAAGGGCTGAAGATAAAAGCAGAGGAGCCCTTCTTAAAGTGGTTACTAACTCTCTTATGTTCCCCGTTCCTTGTTTCCTCTTCCCAACTTAGAATATTCCCAGATCCTGTGCCTATAGATATATCTATCTTTGTTTTACTTGTTTAATTTACTCTGGGAGATGTCTCTCTCATATAATGTTTCTCCAGAAGTTAAAATGACGGAACCAGGGACTCGTTACCTCTTATACACATTCCCAACTTCCTCTGTTTAACTGTTTTATTATACTTGTAATATGTTCCCAAAACTTATGCTGAAGAAGGTGGATGAGCTTAACCTGTTTGGGTCTTTTGTACTACATCTGGATAGAGAGGGGACTGAATTACAAGAACCAGAATGGGAAACTGAGAAAGAAGAGATGGACATATACTCAGGTATCCCAGAATCACCTCTGTGGCTGCCAAAACTTGTCTCAGAGCATCCCTGGTCATCCAATGAAAAAACGCAATCCATTTTTTTATGCGAAATCTTTAATAGATTTGGAGAGGGAGCAGGAAGGATCTTGCCTGTCTGTTTTTCCAAATCACTCATCTCTGAACTTCACAAATGAACCTACATGGAGACGTAGGTATGTTAGGAAGTTGATGGAGCTACACTGAGCTCTTCCTCTGTCTTCTTTCTTGTCAGGTTTTGAAACAAGCTCAGCACTTTCCTTCCTTCCCTGCATTTGCCCTGGGGGGGAATGTTGTAAATAAATACTCGGTGGTGTCAAAGGGAGAAGAAAAACAGGATGGGTCACCAAATGGTGCTGCATTTTATTTGTGCAGTGTCTGAGAAGCTGGTCACAAGAGGCACACTGGTGCGCTGCCAGAATTTTTAACACATGCGACACCTAATTAGTCAGGGGCACTGACCTCTTTTCCCTTATTGTCAAAGAAATGACAACAGCCAACAGAACAATAGCCATCGGGAGTGAATGAATCAAAATTATACCTTTTTTTTTCTTGGTAGATTGGCAAAAAAAATTTTTTTTGGTGTGCCACAGATTTTTAGTAATTAGTTTATGTGTGCCGCGAGATGAAAAAGGTTGCAAATCACTGGCTGAGGGAGATTCACAGCATGAAGCATAGAAGATAAGCCAGATTTTGTCGACACCCCCATGGTTGTAACCAGTCAGAGAGACTGACAGTTACCAGACATAAGAGATGGGAGAATGGAAAGATGGTCCCTTGACCAATGAGACTATTCCCCACATTACCAAGATCTTCATGGGAAGCCCACTTGTTATGGGAATGTTGATTGATAAGCATAATACGAAAGCAAGTGAGAGAGATGATGGCTCAAGTCACGTGACTCAACCTTCAGTCAGAGCCAGGAGACTGTTGTCAGCAGAGTTCCACATAGTAGGTGCCTTCATCCCCAGTTGTTGGGGATACCTATGTCTTAGTTACAGATAATACAGGACATGATAGAACCATGGACTAGACTGACAGAGGTAGGGGTGGGGATGCCGTTTGAAAGAAGGTGAAGGGATTAGTCAAGGAACATACACCAAGTACCCATGGGCAATGGGGTGGGGATTGGCTACAGAAGTAAGGGGTGGGCTGGGCAGAGACGGGCGAGGGGGGCAATAATTGCAACAACTGTAAAAGCATAAACAATAAAATAGTGAAAAAAAAAGACAGTAGTCCTTGGTAACAGGATATTGAAACAGATCGTTTGTGACCCCTGCTATTGTTTCTAATTCAGTTTCTTAATTTATGGAACAAAAGCTAAGGGTTAAAGGTTTGCATATATAATGAATAACGCTGAGTTGTGAGTATTAAAACTTTAATTTGTTCAGTAAGTATGCATCAGGTGCCTACTGTGTTATTTGACTTTAAGTTTTGATGGCTTTGATTCTTTGCTAGTTTATCATTTGTCGGTTGCCACTTTCCCGTTGTGGCTAGCAGGGAAAGTTATGGCTACTTTTCTGCTTTTCATCTCCTACTAATTTACTGTATCGAGGGACATTAATGATCAAATTTAATGCGATTGCATGTAAAGTAAAGGCAAATTGAGACCTTCCTTGTGTACCTGGAACTTTTAATGCTACCCACCATGTTCAGCCTTGTTTCTTAGTCCTGTGAGTACTTCTGTCCTCTGTTCACCTGCAACCCCAAAGGGCAGGCTGGGCTTTCCCTCGCCCTCGTAGTATCTCCCGTTGCGGTGCAGGGCCTCCGAAGCTGTTTGACTAACCAGGAAGGCTCTTACACTCTATCAGAAATGGAAGATGACCATGAATCTTGTAACTACCCTTTTACCCAGACCCCACATCTGGGCACCCCTTCTTTGGCCTGTGTTACTTTGCAGTCCCTTTGTCATTGTCACAGAACAGACTCTGCCAGCTCTCATTTGATCAACCGTCAAGAATACTGAGATCCTTTAACTCCAGGGCAGCTCTCTGAGCTCTTAAGAGATCGCTGTTTGGGCTCCTGCATGAAGGATGTTATACCTGGTTCCTTCCTCCTGGCAGGCATCTTGCCGGTGTTTAGAGGTTTTCCCAGGAAACACAGCCCTATTAAAGCCATTGTTTTGAAAGTCACTCAGAGCATTAAAATCTCAGGTCATCAATTCATAGCATGAAAATTTAGGAGTGGTTGGGGCTTCAGGCAAGCAATATTGACTTAAATGTGTGGAGCACTTTAAGACAGCATTCGATTGGACATTTTAAAATAGCGCAAATTGAAATTCCTCCCGGGTGCTTTAAATCATGCATTATATGTGCAGTATTTTCAATTAGCTACAGAAAAAAAAATTTCTTCCATGTGGCTCTATTTTTACAGCTGGGAATTGCCCCGAGAACACAATTGACTATTTCATATGTGTGAGATTTATTTAAATGACTCACAGGGCATTTGCAATTTAACCAACAATTGGAAATATTGTTGCCGTGTGGCAGGTAAAGTGAGGAAGTCATTTTGCTTTCCTGAAGCCCATTTTGCTCCAAGCTCAGTATCCTTGCCTTAGTCCAAGGAACAGGCACGGACAGGGATTTGGAGCAGCACTGAGATTCAGCCTTTCAGGTCATTCCTGGGTTGTGCCACACCGTGGACAGAAAGGGAGTGCCTGGGGATTCTGCGGGATGATGTTCTCAGGAAGGACCCGAAGCAGGAGGAGTTCTCTGTCTCTCTCTCCTGTTTTCAGGTCCCAGACATGAAAGATTAGATCAGCTGTGAGGAGTCCTGTCCTTTCCCCAACTCTCCTCTGACTTCCTATTTGTCCCCCACCCCAATTCTTTGCCACGTGTTTGACATCAGACATCACCAAGAGCACTGATGCCGGAAGCTGAGTCGAGTCTTGGGAGGAAGCACACACGCCCTCCATGGTGGCTCGGAAACGAGACCAGGCATTTGGAATGCATGTTCCCCCTGAAATGATGTGGTAGATGGTGGTTTGGTGATGCTGTATGAAAATGCATTATTGTTCATGTGATTCAAACAAAGTATGGGTTAATTAGGCATTTTGTGGGCAGAATTAAAGTCTTAACCACCAGTTTTTAAATTTTTCTCTGGATCAGTACTTCTCAGCCAGGGGTGATCCTCCCTCTCTCCTCCAGAAACATTCGTCAGTGTCTCCAGACATTTAATTTGGTTGTCACAAATTGGGGGCGGGGAGTACTAGCATCGAGTGGGTAGAGGCCAAGGATAATGCTAAACAACCTATAATACACGCAGTACAACCCCCACCACCCAGAATTATCCTGTCCAAAATGTCAGTAGAGCCAATGTTGTGAAAGCTTGCTCTAGAATTTCCTTTAAAAAATGACTTCCCCAAATAATTTAGACCCCAGCCTCCTTTTGAGATGGTGACCTCTGTAGTGAACATTAGTATATCAAGTGAATTACGTTGATCGTTGCACCTGCCTTCTTCATCGGCACCTTGATTATATGGAGAGCAGCTCAGTGTCCCATGTGCCATGTTAGGTGCTGGGGAAGAGTGGTGAACAGGAGAGACCAGGCCCCTGTCCCACCCACAGGCACAAAGAGAAGAGGAGATGACGAGTGTCATCAGAAGGAACGTGTGGATGGAGGCCTGAGGCTGGAAAGGTCCTGCAGCCTCCCAGGAGGAGACTGTATCTCTAGCAGGAAGCCCAGTCCAGGCCAGGGGGCCCACTCACAGGCCGTGGTAGCGGGTTTGCATTTTATCATAAGAGCTTAGGGAAGCCTTTGAAGTTTTTGCTGCAGGTCTTGGTGTCAAGGGTCACGGTCAGCGTTCTCTGTCAGCAAGGTCCCTGGGCAGAGTGGACAGTGCGTAGGGTACCGGAGACTAACGCCTCTGTTCGTGGCTGGACTGAGAGCAGAGGAGGCGAAGAGAGTAGACCATTTAGGAACTGTCCCAGAGGAAGAGTGATCGAGCTTGTCCGTGGTTCCGGCGGGGTTGGGGAAAGGGTGAAGGATGACACCCAGACTTCCTACTTCAAGTCTCGGGTGGACGGGCCCACTAGCTGAGATGTAGAACCTGGGGGAACAGCAAGCCTAGAGATAGGGGGACTTTTTCCCCCCTATCCTAAAATATCTGCGAAAGCGGATAAGAGGACTTCGTGTCTTTCTACCTAATTTTTTTTTTTCCCAAAAGAAAATACAAGGTTTTAGAGTCTACCATGCTTGCTAAAATTTAAGCTGTTTCTCCCGGATCACCTCTTCCTTTTAGTTGCCATCACAATAGGTTTTGCAGTGCAGCTCTGAGTTATTACTAAGTGACCTCCTTGGACAATCGCCAAGCATTTTCTGTTACTCATCACGCATTTTCTGTGTTAGGTATTCCCTCCATCTAAGCAAATAAAGCAGTGATGAGACTCAGCTTACAATCCGTCCTTCTACCGTTGAGTCTCTCGACTGCAGAGACTGGGCTAGCCTGGCTTTGCTATGCTGAAATGTCTTAAAAGTTGTTTGAGTCTAATCATGCCTATTTCAGGTTATGCTGGTAGGAAACACTTTTCCTTGTTCATGAGCCTGGCAGTCTTCGAAAGAACACAAGGGAAAACAGCAGAGCCCGATGCCCATTTGTGCGGCCCAGTGACCATCAGTCATTTCTCGACCCCATCACCAGGGCAGTCCTTCATGGAGGCTGCCTGGGGCCCGGCTTCTTGTCCCCTGGAGGACCAGGCCACTCCGGTCACGTTCCTTGAGGACTTGTGGCCAGAGGTGAAACTTTCATAAAAGTCGCACACTAGATAGACCCTTGAATCCCTTCTACAGCAAAGAAATGGAGAAAATGGCCCACAGTTGAAAACAAAAGACCATGAGTAAATAGAAAAAGCAGCTTTCAAAATTCCTTTCAATTTTTAGAAATTGGAACTGGGGGATTTTTGCAGTTGAGGGAGCTGTTACGATGGGTTGGTGAGTAGACCCTGAGGGACTGAGGAGAGAGACCCAAGGGCATCTCAGCCGTGCGCGATGATGGGGGTGAATGGCAGGGCCAGGGAGCCAGCTGTGATTGGGCACTCCATGTCTGCAGGAACCAATGGAAGAAGCTGAGATGTGTTCTCCTTTTTCATGCTGCACCGCAGCCCGTAAGGCAGGGACTACTATTAGACCCATTGCACAGATAAAGAAACTGAGGCATGGCAAAGTTACATACTTGTCAAAAATCACACAGGTAATCGGTAGTACAGCTGGGAGATGACCTTTGGTGGTTTGCCTCGGGAGCCTACAGACACTGGGAAGTCTAAGAATCGAGATTATCATGAATTGTGGAAAGGCACAATTATGCAAAAACATTGTTGGGGATTTTTTTTTAGAATACTGACATTTTTAGTGTGCTTGCAGGATTGGGAAAGGTATTTGAATAAATAATAAAAGGCTGTCTTAAGGTGCATTTGTTTGCTGACTACAATTTTAAAGCGTTTAAGTTTTATTTTTACTTTTTATGTCGACGGAGTTGTAGATTCCTATGCAGTTGTAAAAAATAATACAGAGAGATCCCATGTACCCTTCACCTAGTTCCCCCGAAGGTGATGTCCTACATAACTGCAATACACAGTGGTAACTACCACAACTAGGAAATTGACATTGCTACAGTCCATCCACCTCATTCAGACTTCAACGGTTTTACATGCACTCATATATGTGTGCTTCCTTCTGTGCAGGTGTATCACCTGTACATTGTATGGCCACCACCACAGTCAAGATACAGAATGGTTTGATCCCAAGGACCCCTCATGTCACCCTGTTACGGTCATGCCCACTCACATCCCTCCCATCTTCCCTAACTCCTGGTAACTGCTAATATATTCTCCAACTATCATTTTGTCATTTTAAGATTGCTTTATAAATGGAATCATGCAGTATGTAACCTTTTGGAATTGACTTTTTTCTCTCAGCATAATGCCCTTGAGATCCATACAAGGGACTGTGTGTATCAGTAGTTCTAGGGTAAGTGTTCCACGGTGAGAAAGTGCCATGGGTCGTTGAGCCAGTCGTCCACTGAAGGGCATCTGGGTAGTTTCCAGCTTGGGACTATTACGAATAAAGCTGCCGTGTATCAGTGTACAGACTTTCGTGTGAACTCGAGTTTCCGTTCCTCGGAGATAAATGTCCAGGATCGCTAGCTCACATGGTTAAGCACATGCTTAGCTTTGTAGGAAACTGCCCAGCTGGTTTCCGGAGTAGCTATACCATTTTACATTCCCACCAGCAGTGCGTGGGTTGTCCAGCTTCTCGGCGTCTTCTCCAGCATTTGAAGTTACCATTTGTTTTTTATCTTAGCCATTCCGATGGGTGCGTGTCGACTGCCCATTGTGGTGTTCATTTGCACTTCCCTGACGTTCTGTGATGTTGAACATCTTTTTGTGGGCTTCTCTGCCCTCTGTGTATCTTCTTCAGTGAAATGTCAGTCCATGTCCCTTGACCGTTTTCCGATTGGACTGTCGTTGTCCATTGCTGTTGCAGTGCGAGAGTTCTTTGTATTTTCTAGATACTATTCCTCGTCAGCTATCTGGTTTGCAAACATTTTCTCCTAGTCCGTAGCTTGTCTTTTCATCATCTTTGCAGAGTCTTTTGTAGAGCAAATTTTTAAAATTTCGATGAGGTCTGGCTTATCGGGTTTTCCTTTTTTGGGTCATGCTTTCAGTATTGAGACTTAGAAAAAAATAACATTTCAATTCCTGCCTCTTCTAATGTGTGCAGTGCCTGGTGGTTGAGAAAGAAGACCATAGGGCAGGATGGATGTCAGAGTTTGGACTCTGGTGTGTGTCACGATGAGCTTTGTCAGGTGATGGCCCCAGGGTAGACCTTGTCTTACAAGGACTGTAAGGTGATGACGATGTACAAATAAACATATTTCCAGAATGTCAGTTTCCAGAACCATCCATGGTACCTCCTAACACCAGGCCTTTTGGTGCTTGAGGTCCTCTGTCTGGGACCTTCTACCCTGTCTCCATGCCTCTTCCCCTTTGTCTGGTCATATCCAGCTCACCCTCCAGTGTCACGCATGTGGCCCTTCCTCCGAGGGCCTCCTCAGCCTCACTGACGGTGAGGAGCAGGCATTCCTTGTTGGACGGCATTCTCCTGAGCCTTGTCAGATGTCGCTCTGCGTCCCTGGCCTCTGCCCTCTTGAGAGTAGTACCCTCCCCACAAGCTGCGGCAACTAAAAATGTCCCCTGATGTTGCCAAATGTTCCCTGAGGGACACACCTGCCCAGTTCAGAACTGAGGCTCTAGACCATCAGCTCCAGGAGCATAGGGGCCATTTCCATGCCCGTTCTCAGCTCCGCACCGTGACTGTCATGCAGGTGCTCCCCTAATATTTGTGAAATAGGTAAGTGGACAGGCTGTACCTACCACCTAACAGTCTTTGACACGGCAGCCTTGGAACTAGCACCCTGACTTCAAACGAACCAACTGGGCTTAGTTGTGAAGTTAACCCTAGAAATGCAGAGTTCCTCTCTACGCAGTAGAATATGGGTGCCCTCCTCCTTCTCCCCCCCAGCTAACTGAGGTAAGGATGCGTGAGTCTTAAGTTCCTGCCTGATGAAAGCCCACATCCTCCCTCAACGCTGCCAAAGCAGCGGCCCTCACCACCTGGTGAAGAAACCTCCGTCATTCACAAGGCTCCCACTAACTCCGAACTCTCCTCCTGAGAGAAAGAGGGCATCGCAGCGGGCAGAAGGAGATCTCCTGCGGGTGGCATTTTTGGGGCAGTTTGGCTCAGGGTGATATTGGAGACGCAGTTTAACACTCACCTGCTGGGTGTCTTTTCCTGTGTAGCTGGGTCCTGCCCCCCTTACATGGGGGAAGGGAGGAAAGTGGGCATTTGGGCTCAGTTTTGCTTAACTAATTAGTTCAGAAAGTTCCCAGGGAGTAAGGACAGTGACTGTAAGAATAATTTAGGGTATGTGTGCGCGTTTTAGGTTTTTCTCTCTGTACCTGGCAATGCTAGTCCCTGAACCTGAATGATAAAAAGTTAGCTTTGGCTCAAAAAGAAACAAAAATAAAATTGCTATGGTGGGGATGTGGGCTAGAGACCAGGCAGTGGTGGGAAGCACAGGCCAACAGGGGGCGATGACTGGTTACGTCCCGGGTCCCTGCTGCTGCTGCTTTATGGGAAGAATGTCAGGGGTGCACAGAGGACCCTCAGCGTTAAGAGGCTTGGGGCTTGGCTTCCTCCTGTGAGGAGCAGCTGCCTGGTGACTGGGCCTGGTGCCAACACACACCCACGCTGATGCCCCGTACAGGAAGCTCGGGTAACGCAGGTCTCTCCACCTCTTTTCAACAGGCTGTCCGTGAGCCTGGTTTGATAAGAGGGCTGACACCGCAAAGCTTCATTACTGCTAGTGGGGCTTAGTTGGTTGGAGCATCGTCCTGTGGACTGAAAGGTTGCTGGTTCAATTCTTGGGCATACCTGGGGCGCGGGTTCAATCTCCAGTGGGGGTGCGTATGGAAGGCAGCCTGTCGATGTTTCTCTCTCATGGTGATGTTTCTCGCTCTCTTTCTCTCTCCCCCTTCCCTTCTCTCTAAAAATAAAAATTTTTTAAAAATGTTTAAACTTTCATTACTAATAATGCACACTCCTCCTTCTGGAAGCCACAAAAGGGAATCTGCTAGGTTGCTTCCTCTCCCACATAGAGAAGCCTGGGATTGAAAGTTCTAGGGAGAGCCACAGTGACAATTGGTGTCAATGCAGTTGTTGCTTTGACAAGAAGCAGTCTGTGCCTTCACACTGAAGCCTGGATTCTAAATTAAGGAAAGTCAGTGGCATCTTCGTGTGACAGCTTGGGGGAGAGTGGGAATGGGTACCTTCCTGTGTGCCAGCGGGGTTTCTCATCCCTGGCACTAACAGTTTGAGCCCGGTAATTCCTTGTGGGGAGTTGTCTTCTGCATCATGGGGTGTTTAGCAGCAACCCTGACCTCAACCCACTGGCTGCCAGTAGCACCTCTTCCCAGGTAGGACACCCAGAATGTCTCTAGACATTGCCAGGTGTCCCCTGGGGGGCCGTGGAGCCCCCCTCGAAGTTGAAAACCACTGCACTAGAGTAACAAACATTCCCTTTAATTCTTGTGCCTGGTAAAGCTGTGGTCACTTGTTTACTCTGAGTATTTGATGATTTAAGCACAGGACAGAGAGGTAGAAAGAAGGCAGTGTTTCTTCACTTTTTCCTCGGCTGACCCTTTAAACTCCATCACAAGAGGCAGCGTGACATACGGCTAAGAATATCTATTTTCAGACATCTCTTCACCTTGTACAATCTGTATGATTGGGGCAGGTTATTTAATTTTTCTGGACCATCATCTGTAAAATATAAATACTTATGCCTACTTCTTCGGTTGAGGGTTCAGCAAGAGGTTGAATATAGAAGCTCCAGGCTTCTATATTCGGGTCTGGCGTGTGGTAGACATTCAGTAAATGATGGCCATTATTTTTGAGTACTTAAGAATGTAGTCCACAGTTTTAAGCAAGGTGGAATTTTTAAAGTTAGCAATAAAAATTGCTGCTACCTAAAATAGTAATGAGATCAGTTAATTTCCACCAAGCTACCATTTATTTCATAAACATTACTGAGTTCCCACTATATACCAGGCACTATGTGAAATGCAGGGAATAAAAAGAATTAATAAACTATAATCCCTGACACTAAATATATAATATGTAGGTTTCGTCACATGAATGGTTCAGGTCATGTGCATCACAATAGCACTCTGCTCCCCTTACTGAAAAACTCAGTATGAAATGGTCTGTGGGTGGTAACGGGCTGTAACATTCATTTTATTGTATATAAAGGGCTCTCACTGTATTATTTCTCAACTCGTTCTGTTTTTCCGGTAACTGGTTCTTTTAATTCAAGTTTTTTGATCCAGTGATTGAAGCCCTATTTTTGTACTCTGTTGCCTCTTCTGTCCCTCCTTGCCACACATTTCAGCTGATCTGAGCTCCCACTGCTGTGTTTTCATAAACTGAAAAGGGCTGCTTGTTTTAAGTGATGTGTTTGTTGGAGAAATTTTGAAAAATATACAGAACAGTATAAAGCATAATAAACTATATCATATTCCTACCATCAGAAATAAATATGCAGATAATATCTTGATGTCCATCTTTCTAGTTGTTTTTGTGCCTGCGTATCATTTTTACATGGTTAATTATACCATAGTTTTCTTTTTCCAGATAAGATATATGGAGACTATGTCAGCATAGCTTTATGATATGGTGTTAGGTGGATGTCATGAACTGACCCTTATTGTTGGATGTTATAGGTCATGGGCTCCCAGATGCATTCCTGGGCCAAGAATAAACTGCAAATAATTCATTGAGAAAGGGCCCCCAGGTGACATGGTGACAGGGTGGGGGAGGTGGGTATTAGAAAGGGGAGCAGCCAGTCAAGGGGGAGCTACCAGGTGAAGTCCCACACTCAGCCTAATCCTGGAGAGGCCTACCGACCTATGCCGTCTCCAGGTGGGGAAGCTGGGCTCCTGTGCCCCCAGACCAGCGGGGGCGGTGGGTGGGGGTGGGAAATGGTGTGTGTCAACAACTCCTAGCCACTTAAAACCTACTTTAAAAAAATGGGCTTCAACTCCCAGCAGCAATTCTCTGAAGGTGACAGGTGCAAACTGTTAGCAACAAACTACACAAAAGCTAGAGGAGACATGTACAAAGCTGGTGAAAGGTCACCCACGGTGTCCCTTCCATTGGAAATTCAGGTTGCAGTGATAATCGCTATTGCAGTTCTTTATTGCAAAGAATATTGCAGTGATTTTGCTCCTAGAAATAACTCCAGAGTCAACAGTTTTAGACCTAAACCTTTTTGATTATTACTTTAGAGTTGATTGATAGAAAGAGTATTACTGTTCCAATAGGTATACACATTTTTAAGATTATGCATACCAAAAAATGCCTTTCAGAAAGATTTTTATTAATTTACACCTCTGGCACTTACTCCCCATATTTTGTTAGCAACGGTCTGGAGAGCATTGATTTCTCACATATGAACCGAAGACCCATCAACAACATCAGAGTTATTCTAAGGAGTCAGAAAAACCATGTTCATGGTCCAGCTTTGAGTATAGACTGAGGGAATAATATCTTAAAATATGATTTTTGAAATGTATCCAGATGCTGCTATAGATAAAAAGGCGTTGCAATTTATTAAAGTGTTTATGAATTCATGGTAGTTTTTTATCATGAATTTTGACAAGTACTAAAAATGTAATTAGTCATAAAGTTTTGACTACTTTTTCATGGCTAAAAAAGGTTCTGCCTTCTTTTAAAGATTGAGAACCACTCGTCAGCATCACCATAATGTCTTGAGGGACCTCTTGGCTACTGATTAGGAAATCGCCCATTTGAACTGTTGCATTTTAAAGGTTTGTCAATAGGAAACTCTGTAGGACTTGATGCCTGCCGTAAATGAAAGCAGACTTAGTGATTGAAAACCATATCTCGGCATCATTAAAGGTTTTTAGGAACATCCTCGCCCACCTCCACCCCCGTCATGATTCGGATCCTCCATTCTCTCATGGAGACATGAAAACGCACCGGCGTTGTCTTATTCTGTGTCTCAAGGAGTCTAAGGAGGCCATAAAGGCACAGACGGGGCTTTATCAGGATGGAAGTATTGTTTGACCCATTTTCTTAGCTTGATCCTGGAGACTCTCTAAGTAACTGTTGAAAAAAAAGAGCAGAGACTCTTTCAGGTCTTGAATATTGAGGAAGACAAAGGGGAGGGGGGCAACATTTACTGAGCACCTACCCTGAACCAGATACCATGCTAGTTTCTGTGTGTCTCTCTGTTTGTGCTTATGAAATGCCCATGGCCACCCTTAAAGTTTGATTTCTGATACGGTACAGGAGAAAGCTGAGGTTGGTAAAGACTGTGGCTTGCCGTGGCTCTCTTGGTTAGTAGATAGTAGAACTGGGATTCGAACCTTAGATTAATTTTCCCTCACACTTAGAGGAAAACAGAATAAATGTCCCGTAGGCTTGTATTTTAAAAGACAGGCAACTAACAAATCCTCAGTTGCCATCTTCTTACTCACAGCCTCTCCCCTTTACCCCAAACGAGATTAAAGAATGAATAAATACTATGTGGATGAGAGGCACTTGGATGTCAGCTAGAGCATATGCAGTAAAATTGTGTCTCTGCATTGAAGGAACCTTTCAGACTTTGTTGTCAAACATTTCAGTGGCTGGGCATCGCTTTCCTGAGCCTTCCTCTTAGGTTTATTTTTGGCTAAATTAAACAGCGTCATATATCAAGTATACACTTTGAAGTCTGTTAAAAATTTAAGAAGGCATTCAAAGAGGTCTCTAAGCCTCTCCCCAGTAACCTGAAGGAGCATGTTTAAAACCACCACAATGGTCACTTTGATCAGTGAGCACTTCCTGTTTCTTCTCTGAAGTTTTAAAGGTGCTGACTCATTCCGATAACACAGTACATTTCCCAGGGTATCAAAATGCACTTCCGTTTTGCGCGTTCATCTCACTTTCTGCCTTAAGAGAATGTGGTAGACGTTTGGAAAATGAAGACAGGCTTGGGTGGACATATCTCAGCAATGTTTGTGGAGGTCTGAGGGGCCAGAGCCCTCTCGCCATTACAGGACTGTGTCTGAGGCTCAACCCCGACTGTCTGTGCATTCACAACCCCTGTCACTGTGCAGGTCAGCTTTCATCTCTGTGGGTCAACCCCTGAAAGTCTCTAAAATGCCTCTTGCCGGACACCCTGAGCAGTTAGACCTTGGCCTGTTGGTCAAGGCATTGGTGAGAAACATTTGGCATGACTGTGGCAGTTCAGCCCCACCTAAGGCCACTTGGAAGTCTCGGCTTTCAGCCTCATACCTTTCCTTCACATTTATTTCTTTGGGGAGAAAAACTGTCAAAAAAACCCAAAAAACAAAAACTGTTGGGAGATGTCTTGATTCACATATAATCCGATGTACTGTCCTTCTCTACCTCATGTAGTCCCTCTAGAAGGAATGGTTAGTCCAAAGGAAGAATATATATAGGGGCTCTCGGCCCTACGAATCAGGGTCCTGGAAACACAGAGAGCAGAAGAATATCAAAGCTTTCCCAGTGCTTGAGAAAATGTCATCTTTCATTAAGAGGGGCAGGGGCAGGTTGCCATACCCGCCCCCCCCCCCACCCAAGATCCATTAGGGGACTCTCCTTGTCACGCTGTGTGCCAGTTGTGCATTTTAGACACTCGCATAGTTAGCATCCCACTCTTAGGGTGAGACTCACTGCCTTCACACGGGGACGATCCATTTTGATTGGTCTAGTCCAGCGTTAATACCCAGCTCTCTCCCCAGTCTTTTCATCATCCAGTGTGCCTCCCTGGGGCTTTGTGACCATGGGAGGCAAACAGATTTGTGGGGAAACAGTCTGTCTTTCATCATTTGAATTTTAATATTTGGATATAGTCCAGAGAGTGATGTAAATGCATTTTGGACCTTCCACAGTAGCAGTGCTCCGTATCCCCAGCGTTAACTTAGAGTTTTATTGGGCGAGCATCCTCAGATTGTGGTCTGTAAATACTGTCCCCCAGTAGAAGGAACCAGAGCCCTTCAGAAAAGCAGCTGATTCCAACTGGGACAGGAAGTGTGCAGAACGAGCCTGGAACGTGTGGTCGAAGCGGAAAACAAAGAAGCCGATAAGACTGGAGGTCATATGAAAAGTTGAGGAGCCAACCTGAAGAGGCTCATCTTAAACATCAGTAAGGACTATAAAATTCCAGTGGATTGAGGTGCTTAAAATATGTTTAAAAACATGAGTTTTTATACTAAGAAAACAAACAAAACCCCTCTGGTCAACTCTAAAAATGCTGGATAACCACCTTATTGTTGTAAGAACAATATGGGGAATGACTCAAGCATTTATCCTGCCTTTGCTGTACAAATTGAACCTCAGGATAACCAAATCGTTGGTTCTGGACAATTTCTTTTTATAGGAGTGTTCCAGCTAATGAAGAAGGAAAGTTAGAATTACAATAGCACCATTGGGCAACCCCTAATAAAAGAATACACATAAGCAATGATCGTGAGTAGCTGCTAAGGTCTCACACACACACACACACACACACACACACACACACACACACAAATAACCACTGTCTCCTTCCAGCACCAGGTCAAACACCTTTATGAAATATTCTCACAAAAAAGAAATTTGAGCCTGATCAGTCTCTAGAGCAGAGGTGACAGCTTCCTGCAAAGAGCCAAGTAATGGCTGAGTTTCTGGCTTTGCTGGTCCGGTGGTAATACGGTCCCTGTTGCAGCCAGGCGACCCTGCTCAGCTGGCTCTAGGAGCTTGCACGCAGCCATAGACCAATCAGAAAGCGTGGCCAGATCTGACACAGGAGTGCGCAGATCCCTGCTCCAGGCCCACCAATTTAAGGAAGTACAGAAGACAGCATGACACGAAAGCAGTCAGCAAAGTCTAGACCGCGGAAATCTCAGTGGGACCAACAGCCTGGTTTCTTCAACCAGACAGTTCCAAGGAAAAAGTTAAAAATAAAGCCACCGGGAGAAGATTTTTTTAAAAGACAAGAGACATATCAATCAGTTGCAATGTGTGCAGCTTATTTAGATTCTGATTCAAATAAACTATAAAAAAAATACAAGAGGATCAGGGAAATTTGAATACCAACTGGACATTTAACATGTAAAAGAATTATTGATTTTTGAGTGGGTTAATGATATTGTGTATGTGTATATATAAAGACAGATATATATGTATATGTGGAATACATTCCATAGGTTTAGAGCATGTGTCAAAAATATTTTAAATTATAGGGTGCCTAGAATTTGCTTCAAAAGAATCTGTGATTTTAGAAGAAATAAAATAGACCATGAGTTGATAATTTTTTATTTGGATATTGGGAGTTCATTTTGTTTTTGCATATATTTGAAATCTTTCATAACATAAAGATTTTAAATACATATATAATAACATGTATCACTTTAGACATTCTTTAGAGAATAAAAGGGGTGGAGTACCGCCCATGTATTAGACACTCTCGGGTCCTCCTAAAACAGATGTGAATCATCTGGCTAAGAGCTGGAGCCAGAAGAGTCTTTTCAGTGGTTTTTTTCCTCCCCAAACTGTTTACATCTTATTTGTTATAGTAAATAGAGCTGACATATTGCATGAGCTCATGTGTTACATATAAGATATATTTTATTTTATTTTGTAAAAAAGAATTTATTAGGTTGAAACTAAGCCTCACCTTTTGTGAGTAGCTCTGCTAGTCTCCCAGTGTTCAATGGATCGGTGTCCGTTCAGGGCAGGGCTCCGGCCACAGTCCCTCCGCAGCCTCGAGGGGCGCCATAAGTGATGGCAGCAGGGAGCGGGGGGAGCTGCGGCTTATGGAAAAGCACATGCCCAGTCCCTGGGGGCTGGGTGCTGTGCAGGGAGTTTGCCTGAGGAATGACAACTCCCCGTTACCAGCACTTCCATTCATTTTCATTTTTCCTGAGAACAGCTCTAAATCTAGATTGTGTGCGGCATCTTCTAACTTTTAATTGCTTACATAGTTTTATAATGCCTTGTATTCCAAACCAAACATCATGAGCAGTTGGATTAATCCTACGGGTCAACCTCTGACTCAGTATGTATCAGCGGTGGGTCCCCAAAGAAGACCCCGTGGGCACTAGGATTCTGAAGTCCCATGGCCCTGGGTTTCCATGAGCTTTCCTGTCTGGTTGGGACGGGGGATAAAATACTTGAACCACAAAATGAGAGATGAAGGTAGAAAATGGTACGGGAATTCAGAGAAGGAGGTGGACGGCCCCTATGAGGCACGAGCAGGGAACGCTTTCCCGCAAGCCGTGGAAGGAGTTGGGGGAAACTCCTGTGCTTAGTATACAGAGGAGGATAAGGGAGAGAGGCAAAGGCCTAGGTGTGGGCAAGACCAAGGACTAGCGACAGGAAACACCACCCTGCGGGGTGTCCGTCGCACGGCCTGGGGGCTGGCGCCTGCGGCCCAGGATGGCTATGAATGCGGCCCAACACAAAATTGTTATTTTCCCTCAAACCTTTCTTTTGCTCATCAGTTTTCATTAGTGTTTGTGTATTTAATGTGTGGCCCAAAACAACTCTTCTTCTTCCAGTGTGGTGCAGGGATGTCAAAAGTTTGGACACCCCTGCGAGAGGAGAGTTGGTGGATTTCACAGACTAGAGTTTTCTAGGCCAAGACAGCATTCTGAACAATCAGGTGAAAATATGCAGCCAACTGTTGAAAGTAATGGCCCTGAAATTCAGCTGAGGATTTGAGCTACAGATTCGAGCATCTTCTCTGTGGAGCAGTGACGATTGAAGTCAAGGGACGTCTGTGGAGACTGGGCTGCTCCGTCTGCCATTGGCAACTGGCACATTTATAAATGCAGGGATGTGCTCTGCGTCTGGCATTTGCAAACTACCAACAATTATTCACTGCACTGAATCTCCTGGAAGCTCGGAGTAGTGCCCAATTACTGCAAGAACATTTTCCACACCAAGAAGGAAAGGTTTGGAGTAGGAGAAACCAGAAGTTTGTGGGGAAAGAGAAACCCACATTTGGAAGGCTGTGCCTGTAATGATGGCCTTATTTATAGGTTTATGATCTTCCTCCATGGATAGCTTCAACTAGAATCTTTTTCTTTTAACTGTTACGTAAAGATTATTCAAGAAAGGAAAACATATTGATGCTATGTAATACAGTTGGACAACATCTTAATTCTTTCTCTCATTTCAAAGGTTAAAGTATAATTTCTTTTAAAAATAAACAGGAGGTTACAGTGTTCTTCCCATTATGAGAATCTGCTTGTCCTCTAGAGACTAAGCATTTCAAGCCTGATAACACCAACAGTTAGTCCATGTAAAAGATTGTCTATTTGAACATGAATATGTATCTGTAGTAGGAATTTTATAAGCCTAAAGTAATTTGTGGATCAGTATTTACTCTCCTGGCTGTGGGACTTTGGAGAGAAATAAAAGCTCAGTCTTAGACGTGTACACAGGCCAGGTGAGTTCAGACGAGTGAGCGTTTAGCCTAGGAAACTGAGGCCAAGAAGAAGTTATGCCCAGAACATCAATCAAAAATGGCTCTGATTCCAAGTTCCGCACAACTCTGACACTGTCCCGACGCACGGCTCTGAAACTTCACTCAGACATCTCCCAGAAACTGCCCCCACCCAAGAAACCAAGAAGAATACCCATGGCAGCCTCCCCTGCTTCATAACGGGACTGTTCTTTCAGCAAAACTCGCTAACCAAGCAAAATTCTGCCAAGTAAGATGGCTGTTTATTCAGAAGTTTGTCTTTGCCGACTCGAAGATGTTGGCGCTGTTAAATTTCTGTCTGTTCCTCATCCTTTATACCTGTTTTACAGTCTTCTACATAAATCTGTAACATTGAGGCGAGTCACCTGTAAGCTGTCGGAGGCAAAACCAATTTGGTGTCTTTTATGAGTGTGCAGATTCAAATATTTATTCAAATATTTGCTAACCCTGGAGGATATCTTGAGAAAGGCCTGAGGGCATAGATTACACGGCATGTGAAGGGCTAGGCAGAAGAGACTCTAATGCAAGAGTCGATTCAGCTTGACGAAGTTGGCACCAGTCACCGGATTTGACCATTTGTAACCAAGATTGTACAAATTGTTTCATACTTATAATAGCTTTTTTGGTATATTTCATTTTGAAGAATAAGTTTACCCCAGGGGGGAAAAAAGCAATGAAAAGAGGGAGGGAAGACAGCCACAATGTCTAATTTTTAGATAAAATGAGTAAACCTTCCATCATCAGGATTTGGAAGCTCTCCAAAGTCCAACAGGCTGAAAGAAGCGCAAGGAATTGGTCAGGGTATTAGAGCCAGTCCTAGGTGCCGAAGTCAGAATAGGCCATGCTGGCCGTGGAGAGCCCCCAGCAGGAGTGTACATAGTTCACTTACTTGTTTTGGATTTAGACAGGCTGCCTTTACACAGTTATTTTACTATGAAGCTCTGGAGACACGCTGCTCTCTATTTTTAAAAAATGTGCTTGTTTCACAGAGTGTAAAAAAATTGCAACATCACCTTGAATGCCGGCCATGGCGGTTCACCTTGTTGTGGCCATGTGTGGGGGTGGCATGGCAGGCGGGAAACTTGCTGCCAGCCCTCCTCCCACCCCAGCGAATTTCACCCTCCTTGGAAAGTGTTTGGCCTGAACCGTGGGGCTTGAGACGCAACACAAACATGTTCCTAGTCACACTCAATAAATATGATTCTGATGCAATGAAAAATAATGATCAAAAATGGGAAGGATACAAGCCCTCGGGTTTAATCCCATGTGTCTTTATTGACCATCTGCTGTGATCTGGAGGCGACAAGAAATAAGCACATAGAAAGGAAGGCAAGGAAACACCAAATGCCAGTTTTGCTGAATGCTGCCCCAGTGCCCTTTTTTCTTCTTCCTTTTTTTTCTCTCTAATGTCCTACTCACTTTATATTTTTCAATCGCAGTTTACATTTAATATTCTTCTGCATTAGTTTCAAGTGTATAGCATAACGGTTAGAAAATCATGTGTCTCACGGAGTGACCTCCCCGTCCTGATACTTCTCGTCCCCACCTGGCTCTGTACACAGTTATTACAATACTATCGACTGTATTTCCTATGCAGTAATTTACATCTCTGAGTGTTCTCTAACTATCAATTTGTACTTCTCCATCCCTTCATCCGTGTCGTCCGGCCCCCAACCTCCTTCCCCCTCTGGCAGCCGTCAGTCCGTTCTCTGTATCTATGAGTTATCTGTGAGTCTGTTTTATTTATGTGTTTATTTTGTACTTTAGATTCCACATGTAAGTGAAAACATATGGTATTTCTTTCTCTGTCTGACATTTTACTTAGCATAACATCCTCTAGATCAGTGATTTTCAACCTTTTCCATCTCATGGCACACCCTAATTTCTAAAATTCAGTGACACACCAGAAAATATATTTTTTGCAGATCATACCAAAAATAGGTATAATTTTGATTGATTCACACTGAACAGCTACTGTGTTGGCTGTTACCTTCCCTGCCCCACCCCCAGACAATCTAAGGGAAGAGAGGTCAGTGCCCCTGACTAAATAGTCAGGTATTGAATGTTTTAAAAATTCTTGCAGCACAGTGGTTGAAACTCTCTGCTCTATATCTACCCATGCTGTTGCAAAAAGCAAGATTTCCTTCTTTTTTAAGGCTGAGTAATGTTCCATTGTGTTTATGTACCATGGCTTTTTTATCCACTCATCTATTGATGGGCCCAGTGCCATTTCTTTTCCCTGGAGCACATGGACCTTATGTACCCCTCACTCCTAAGCACCCCCCTCCAGAGGGTCCCGTCTTTCTTGTTCCCTGCAGACACTCCCAGCCTCCCCCACGGCAGCCTCGTGCTCCCCAGGAACTCAGTCTGGAAGGGAGGGACCAGATTAGCCGCCACATGAATTCTGCCTCTGTTTTACCAGCTGCCGCTTTTAGGTTCTTATTAAATGAAAGTATTTGCTTTTTCAAAACTGCATGTGAATTTCCAAGAGAGCTCAAGGAAGAAAGCACATTTTTTAAAAAATCACCGTTATTGAGCATATTATTGTAAACAGTGCCGTCCTCACAACTGATAAATAACACCAGGTTTGCTCCCGCCTCAGGGGCTCCGCCCGGCTCTCCGTCTGCCCGGCACGCCCGTCCGAACCCTGCCCAGTGCATTTCTGGGTCTTCTCATCCTTGCTGTCTCACCGTGTGTGTTCCCTCCCCAGGGGTGGCTTCCCCGACAACAACCCTGGCTGTGTGTTTCCTGACACCAGCCTGTCATTCACTGACGTCACAGTTTCATTGTCCTGGCCCCGACCCTCCTCTGAAGTTACTTAAGTGCCCCCTGGATTATTCAGTATTTTCTGTCTCCCTCTAGAACGGAAACTGCAGGAGGGCAGGGGTCTGACCACGTTTTTACAGTAGAATGTCCAGCCCTTAGATGAGGGCCTGACTCACAGCAGGCCCTCAGTAAATGTTGGTTTAATTGAATGAGCGGCGCTTATGAGCAATAAATAACAGTTAGAATAGTGCCCGGCTTGTAGTTGGGACTCACAAAGCAGAAGTGCCCTTCCTCTTCCTCCTTATCCCCCTAAACAACAAACGGTCAAAACCAATTTAATCTACATTGTTCTGTCTTAACTATGTTAAGAAGGTATTTGGTTATATGGAGTACAGCAAATCATACCTGGTTGAGTAAAAAGTAGTCCCTGAGGTGTCCCTTTAAGTAGAAGTTAAATGTTCTCTTTTTCCATCTGATTTTCAGGTTGGCCTTGCCAGCAGGAACCATGTCTTGGCATTTCCCCTTCGTGCTCGTGGTCACTGTGACTTTGCCCTCCGTGTGCCTCCAGTTTAATCCTCAGCCTCTGGAGGAACTAGGCTCTGACATAGGAATCCAGGTCTTCAGTCAGATTGTCAAATCCCGGCCTCAGGAGAACATCGTGGTGTCCCCCCATGGGATCGCGTCCGTCCTGGGGATGCTGCAGCTGGGAGCCGATGGCCGGACGAAAGCACAGCTCACCGCGGTGATGAGATACGGCGTGAAAGGTGCGTGGCTGCCGCTGGGCTCTGGCTACAGGGCCTGGCAGGGGTCCTGCGTCAGGGGGTCCTTGCTGGGTGTTCACTGGAAGCCCCAGAAGCAGGCGGAGGAGCCAGGTGGGTTTCACCAGGCGCCACCTGGGGCTTAGGCCAGTTTGCCCTCAAGCGCAGATGTGGCACAGCTGGAAGGTAGGAGAGCTTTATTCTGGCCTCTGTCCCTTAGCTGTGGGGCTTGGGGGCAGTCCCTCGACCTCTCAGCTCTCCACCGTGAAAAGAAGATTGCCCGTCTGCCCCGCCTCCATGGCATACAGGACCAAAAATGCAGCGTGGCTCTCAGGGCACTTCTACAAACGTCACCTGGGCAAGTGAGTGGGTGTGGCCACAGAGGGCAACACGAGGAAGCCTTGCGGTGACGGGACTGTCCTGTGTCTTCACTGAGGTGACGGACACGCGATCTACCTGGGGCATAAAATTGCATAAAGCTGTACACATACTCACACAGTGCCATCTGAGTGAGCTCTGTGGATTGTTGGCGGTTTCCTGGTTGTGGCACTGTACTGTGCTCAGACATAATGTCACCGATGGCAGAGTCTAGGTGAAAGGTACATGGGACCACTCTATAGGCTGTCATGCAACTTCCTGTGAAGCTAGAACTATTTCAAAATAAACTACCAAAAAAAATGTTTTTAGGTAAAGCCCAATGGAAAAGGCTTAGTTTTCTTGAAAGAAAACCCTGTTTTTAATTACCTATTAAACCTGACTGAAGAACTTCTGTGTCCCAGCACTAGGACACAGTGCTGGGATTTAGTTTTGATTTTCTCCCCCAGAGTTACTGTCGCCCGCCTCTTCCATGCTGCGGGGGATGCGGGGGACAGGCTCTCTGTGGAGCCCTCAGGGCATTGTGACCTTGAGCCAGTCACCTCTCACGTGTAGGTCTTAGTGACTTTATCGGAAAATGACGGATTTTTCCAACCCATGTTCCTCCACTCCTGCTGGCCATGACATTCTATGACTCTTGACCTCCGTTGACACCTTCAGCTGGAGAGGAAGATGAGGGAGGCAGGGATTTGTGCACTGCGGGCCTGCGGCCAGCATTCGTGGTGCGGCCTGCACCCCGGGACTGACCGCCCTGCTGTGATGACGCGGCATTCAGGTTTGCCCAAGTTTGCAGTGTGTTCACCAGATGGCGGCATCGAAAGACTAAATGCGTGGAGCTCACCGTTCTGCCCCTCGCTTGGAAGCCCAGAAACTCTTGGTGATTTATTGCTTTACCCCAAGTCACTGCTAGAGTTTAGGGCCTTTCCTAGGGCCATCCTCCAGCCAATCCAATTCCAAAACTGCAACTGGATTTTTGTTGTTTGTTTTAATGCTGAGCCAACCCCATTTTAAGCAGTGTTTCCAAAGTTTGGATGCTATTGGCTGGTTGGCAGCGCTGCCCCCCGCCCCCCGCCCCCCACCCGTTCTTCCTCCTGTACTGCTGTGACTTCCGTTGATGTAACACACTGATAGGAGGGAGCCGAGTGGTTGTTCAGGCCCTACTTCCCGTCCAGTCCCTGAGAACTCACAGTAGTGGTATTCTCCTAGAGGTTGGAGGCAGGACAGTGGGGGGCGGGGAGGGGAGATCTGCTCTCATCTTTTCCCGGCAGGAGACCAGGGCACGGGGAGGAGGCTGAGTGGCTGAAAGGGATAGGCCTGGGACTTGGCCTCTGAAGTTTGACTTACAAAATAGGCCTGCCCCCTTCTACCGGGCCTGCCCCCTTCTACCGTGGTTGCCCCACAGAACAGCCTGAGGGGTAGAGCCACGAGAGACCTAACAAAGGCCTCAGGGTCACCTCTTTGTGAAGCCTAAGAGCCCTTACCCTGCCCTTGTCTAAAGGGTCTGAAGAAGAAACACTCTCAGTGACAAGTCGACTCTAGAAGACCACCAAGGTCACTCTGCAGGGTGTTTTAGGACAGTGTCATTTTGTAAAGCAAGTAAGAAGAATCTGTAACAAGCTCTTTATATAAACACATGTCATCCTTATAACTTATTTTCCTCTTTCCTGTGCTCTAAAACCAAATGAAGCGTGCATGAATGGCTCACGTAAAATAAATCTTCTGTTGCCATAAAATTAATCCCCTTACTTTTTGAGCTTGATGTCAAGTAAAAATCACATTGTTCTTGGATGGTGGCACATGGCCATTTTTTATAGTCTTTTGAGTGCTTATTTTATTCATTTTTATTTCCAAAACAGAAAAAGAGAATCACATTGCTAAATCTTTGGCAGGAAAGGAAACAGCAGTCAAGATTGTTAAGTGAGAAAGAGAGTGGGTTGGGAAGATTCCTTTCATATAACCCTTCATGGCTCCATTATTGAGGAGCTAGCTTGCCAGTCCCCTGTTGACCTGGCACAAAGAAAGCCCTCCAGGAGAATGTGGTCCATGTGGGGACGGTGTAAAGAATGTCTTGAATGAGCCCAATTTGAAGCTCGACAAATAACTGATTTTTAAGACCTAGTAATAGGTGTACTTTATTCCCCCCGCCTTTGCAAATTAACACAAGGACACTGAGAAAGCAAAAGACATAATCTCTTGCTACTCATATTATCTCGTTTAGACCATTGTTATTTGCCATAAGATAGGAGGCACTTTGAAAAATAACTTTTAGAAATTCTGGTGGAAATAATGGCTGCACTTTCACATTCCCCCCTAGGAGTCGGTAAAACATTAAAGAAGATCAATAAGGCCATCGTCTCCAAGAAGAATAAAGATATTGTGACAGTGGCTAATGCAATGTTTGTGAAGAACGGCTCTAAAATTGAAATGCCTTTTGTTATGAGGAACAAAGATGTGTTTCAGTGCGAAGTCCGGAACGTGAACTTTAAGGACCCAGCCGCTGCCTGCGATTCCATCAATGCGTGGGTCAAAAACGAAACCAGGGGTGAGTGTCACAGTTCCCTGGGCAATATTGCGTATGATTTTACAGTTTGCGAATGGAAATGTGAGCAAGACTCTGTGATTCTAACGCGTGTCTGCAGGTCCAGCGGCCCTTCTGTTGTGAAAGGTCAGACAGAAAGGTCTGTCTCTTCTTTCTGAGCAGGCCCCACAACCTCCTTCTCTTTCCATGACCGCACTCGCATCCCTTGGGGATTTCCCTCCCTGTGGCATGGGCAGCAGAGCCCTGCAGACTCTCTTCTTTTCTCCCTGCATCTCATCCCCAGAGTCCTTGCCCACTGGCCCTTGTCTGTTCTGAAATTTTTGTTGCTTATTCCTTCCTGCTTCGGTTTCTGTGGTCTCCTTTGCCTGGACGGTCCTTGGCCTTTGAGATTCAGGATTGACCTCGCGCATTGTCCCTGCCCCTTGCTCCTGTCATCTCAGAAAGTCGGTGCCTCCTCTCTGGTTCTGATGGGCGTGTGATTGTGCTGGTCCTCTGCCCCGTCATGGCAGCACTTGCCACACTGCATCATGACTACTCGTTTACCTGCGTTCCTTCTCCCCGGACATTGAGCAAATATCTAAGATCGGCATTTCAGACCTGTTAATTTGTAAACTGGAGGTTCAGGTGAAAACAACCAGGAGGAGAGGGAGCCCAGAGCCTCAGAGGAAAGTTACATCTAGAAATGTAGATCTGGGGAGCATTTATCAAAGAAGGGAGCGCTGAGGGCGCAGGGGAAGAAGCCGAAGAGACTCAGTAGGGACAAACTTAACGCCAAAACTTGGGGGAACCCTGGCTTTCAGGTCATGTTTCTCAAAATGCGGTTCCTGATGCACTTGCATGAGAATTTGCATGGGGCATATGTTTGGAACGTAGACCGGAGGGGCCTGATATTCTGCGTTAAAACAAGTTCTTTCGTCTACTTCCACCTCCCATCACCAGGCTTATGTATGTGAATGTTTGGTAGCCTTTCAAGGAACTAGTGAAGAGATGGACGAGGAATGCCTTGGAGCGGGGAGGAGAGCCAGGCCGGTTTGGGGAAACCCATAGTGTCCCTTCTAAACAGGATCCTGGAGGACAGT
>PVJD01011511.1:0-45778 GCA_004026545.1 Mormoops blainvillei
CCAAATGAAGGAACAGATCAAAGCTCAAAAAACAGAGCTAAGCTATAAAAAGACAGCCAACTTAACAGATGCAGAGTTCAAAACACTGGTAATCAAGATGCTCACAGAAATGGTTGTTTGGTCACAAAATGGAGGAAAAAGTGAAGGCTATGCAAAGTGAAATAAAGCAAAATAGACAGGGAACCAACAGGGAAGGGAAGGAAACCACTGGGACTCTAATCAATGATTTGGAGCAGAAAGAAGAAATAAACATTCAACTAGAACGGAATGAAGAAACAAGAATTCAAAAAAGAGGAGAGGCTTAGGAACCTCCAGGGAAACATTAAACGTTCCAAGATCCAAATCATAGGTGTGCCAGAAGGAGAAGAGGAAGAGCAAGACACTGAAAACTTGTTTTAACAAATAATGAAGAAAAATTTCCCCAATCTGGCAAAGGAAACAGACTTCCAGGAAGTCCAGGAAGCTCAGAGAGTCCCAACAAAGTTGGACCCGAGGAGGCACACACCAAGGCACATCGTAATTACATTACCCAAGATTCAAGATAAGGAGAATCTTAAAAGCAGCGAGGGAAAAGGAAACAGTTACCTACAAAGGAGTTCCTGTAAGACTATCACCTGATTTCTCAAAAGAAACCTTACAGGCAAGAAGGGGCTGGAAGGAAGTATTCAGAGTCATGAAAGGCAAGGATCTACATCCAAGATTACCTGACCTGGCAAAGCTATCATTTAGAATGGAGGGGCCGATAAAGTGCTTCCCAGATAAAGTAAAGTTAAAGGAGTTCACCATCACCAAGCCCTTACTATATGAAATGTTTAAAGGGACTTATCCAAGAAAAAAGATGGTGATCAAAAATATGAACACTAAAATGACAAACTCACAACTATCAACAACTGAACCTAAAAAAACAAAAACTAAGCACAAAACTACAACAGGAACATAATCACAGAAATGGAGATCACTAGGAGGGTTATCAGTGGGGAAGGAGAGAGTAGAGGATGCGGGGAAAAGTACAAGGAATAAGAAGCATAAATGGAAGGTACAAAATAGACAGGTGGAGGTTAAGAATAGGAGAAGCCAAAGAACTTATAAGTACAATCCATGGACATGAACTAAGGGGGCGAATGCTGGTGGGGGATGGTGCAGGGTGGAGGGGAATAAAGGGGAGGAAAGAAAAAGAAAAAGGGGCCACATACTAAACATGACAATCTCAGGGGAGGTCTGCATGGCAGCCTTAAAAACTCAGATACCAAATGTGACCACATAGAATGGTCTGAAATTAAAGCTTTCTAGCTAAAAGTGAGTCATGATGGGTAGTCAGGTCCTAGGCAGATTTCTTTCTTAACAAAGTTCACCTTTCCCTTAACCGAGACTGTCTATTGTCTCAAATGTCAGAGTAATTTCCTTTTTCCAGACCTCTCAGGGCACAATCTGCCACCAGAACAGGTGACCAGAGAGTCCCTCATTATTATGGTGATTGTGTTAACTGTCCTATACTCTATACTGGCCTACAAAACAGAAGTGCCTGCCTATTGGTTTTACTTCTTATCCAGCTCCAGAGATTTCCGCACTTTGCTTTCTCCTGCCTAATCTATCACCAATGAATTTCATGTAACTGCCTTACATCTTCCCCTTTGACTCTGATGTAAAGTAAGTGGTAAAACTGCCACTTTCCGGAGCATTTTTGGAGCATTTTCTCGGTCCTTTGAGATTTTGCTTCCTGGCAACTGTTGTCAGTTTGGCTTAAATAAACTCATAAAAATTCTTATAAAAAGTTCTTATTCTCATCTTTAAGGCTACCTTTTGTTTCTTAAATAACTCTTTACATACTCACAGAATTTGTTAACCGACAGGGCATTTTATATCTACCATCAGAAAACAAATTATTTATATCAAATAAAAAAGACCAATCACCTACCCCTTCTAAGATGCTTTATCTTGCCTATCTGCTAAAGTTACTATAATATAATGATTCCAAGCAACGAAGCTCAGTTTTCTTTCCCAACAGAGGAAAAGGTGACTAAAATTTACTTTTGTGTTCTTTTCTATCCTGCTAACACCTTCATAAAATTCTCCACTACTGAACATGACAGTCTCCCTAAAACATGCACTTCATCACCAGGAAACCATGATGCTCTTTGAACTGACTAACAAAAAGCCATTTTACATTATCTTTTGGTACCTAATGCAGAAAAAATGATAGATAAAAGTTTAGAAAGAATGAATTCCAACCAGAGAAGTATTTTTCTTTTCTATGTTGAAGGACACAAGCACTACTTTTGGACTCACAAAATCATAGGGTGTCAAGAGTTATAAATTAAAAAGTGTTAGAAGTCAGGTGGCTTTATCACTTCTTGAAAATATAATCTTACCTGATTAAGGGAGGTGGTGTCTCTAAGGACAGCATCAGGATGTCTATTAGGTACAGCTACAGCTTCCTGAAATAAAAAAACATTATATGTTAAATACCGACAAGTAATTGTTGTTCTCCTTATCCAAACTAGTATTTGATAAGCAACTGTGTTTTAAAACAATAAAATCTGCAAGTTGGATAACCAACTTTTAAAAAAAATTTTATTTTCAAGAGATAATGATGTTTAAAGTTTCATAGCTGCTAGCTTCATCTACATTATGATTTCCCTGTTTAAAGAAATTATATAATGAGATCCATTCTCTATGCCACAAAGGAGAAAAAGGTAGACTTTTCTAAATGCAAAAGATGACGACAGCTATAAAAATTAGCAAAACAATTCACATCTAAATTGACTTAATCTTTAAATGTTCATTACAAGTATACAGATCTCTTTGCATTTATAGTCTATTTGGAGATGGCTGAACTTCTTGGATGTACAGATTAATGTTTTTCATCAAAGTCATTATTCCTTCAATCATTTTTTCTGCTTTGTTCTCTCTCCTCTCTCATTCTGGTCCTCCCACTGAGGGTATCCTGTGTTTCTCTGAGGCTCATTCTTTTTTTTTTTCCTTCACCTTCTCTCTGTCCTTCGGACAGATATGGATAAGGATGGAACAGGCAGATCTTCAAGTTTTTGTATTCTTTCTTTTGCCAGATCAAATCTACTGTTGAGTCCCTCCAGTAAATTCATTTCAATAACTGTACTTTGAGCTCCTGAGCTTCTATTTCATTCTTTTTCATAGTTTCTATTTACTGATTTTCTCTACTTGGTGAGTTACTATCAACATACTTCCCTTTACTTCTTTAAGCATGGTTTCCTTTAGTTCTTTGAACATATAATAGCTGCCCTGAAGTCTTTGTCTATTATTAAGTCCGCTCGAAAGCAGTTTCTGTGTCAGTTTTCTTTTGTTTGTTTATCTTGCCTATGGGTCACACTCTCCTGTTTCTCTGTTTTATAATTTTCTGCTGATAACCAGACATTTTAGATAATACATTGTAGCAAGTGGGGATACTAATTACCCTTCCCTTCTGGGCTTGCTGTTATCAACTTATTTATTAATGACTTGGCTAACCTATTTCAGTTAAGTATTTCTCCCATAGTGTGCATGCAGCCTCTGATGTTGCTCAAAGGGTGCAGCCTTTGGCAAGCTGCACTCTGGGATGGCAGCGATTTTGGCAGGATTCTCTGTGACTGTGTCTCCCTAACGTGTTAAGTTGTCTGCCTCTTTTGGTATCATAATGACAGGCTCCAATAACTGCCAGATGATTGCTCTATTATTTTAAACAATGCCTTAGGCATAAACTGCTCCACAGTCTGATCCAATTAAAGTCAGACCTCTTGTCAGTCAAGATGGCAACATCAGTAAATGTGGTACTTGCATCCTCCTACAACCACATCAAAATTACAACTAAACTACAGAACCACCACCACTCAGAATACCCTGAAATCTAACTGAATGGAAGTCCTACAACTAAAGTTTTAAAGAAGGAGCCACACAGAGACCGGTAGGACGTATAGAAACACAGAATAGGCTGATCCCACACCCACATGTGGCAGATAAAAACTGGGAGGGGTAACTAAACTGTGTGGGTCCCTCCTGAGAAGCTAAGGGTCCCAGTCCCACACCGGACCCCCAAGCCCAGGGTTCCAGTGCCAGGAAGAGAAGTCCCCATTACTTATGGCTGTAAAAACCAATGGGAATTGACGCTGAGTGAGAAGAGCTGCCAAATCCCCGGCATTCCTCTTAAAGGGCCAGTGCATGGACTTACTTGGACCCAGTCCCCCTGAGCTCCAGTGCTGGGGCAGCAGCTCCAAAGGCACTAGAGACACGCAGGGAAGAACTGAATTGTCTGGTGTCAAAGCTAGAGCTAGAGAGGCAACTTTCTCTCGGAGAGAAGTGCTGGCAGAGGCCATTGTTCCTTTTCTGAGACCAACCACCTACAGAGCCAGCAGGTGGGCATCATATCTGGGTCTCCATCAACCAAGTTCACACTTTTTGCCACCTTCTGGTGATTCCTTGAGATACCACCCTTCCCATCTAAGTTCTTTCCAATGGCTTTTTCCATTCAAATAGCCTATCTTGGCTATGCTTCAGACTGTCCTAAAATCTCCCAAACAAGCAGCATCTGGTCACAGGATATCCCATACCTCTTGCTAAGTAGGCTCAGGCCAGGCACTAGCAGAAGCCAGCCTTGTTTCGCAGCTTAGCTCTGCCTAGGCATCTCCAAGACCAGCACAAGTAGCAGCGATCTGCAGATCATTTTGCAGCTCCAGGTAGAACACAGGTAGTGGCTGACCTGGGCCTGAACCTCCCGGGAGGCCCCAGGGCCAGCGCACCTGTTGAACAGTTTCAGACCATGTCAAAGCACCACCCAACCACCTCCACAAGTGACACCCTCAAGGCAAGGACTCAGTGAACACCAGAGTCCCACTGAAGTAAGCCCTGCTTTAATGGGGTAGGCCCCTGAATAGCTGATCTTCCATGGTACCAGTGATCACAGCCACAGCTGCAATGATCCTTACAGCTGATTGTTCTGCTGGTAAATTCCTCCCACTGTGTCAAAAGCAATCAAGGATTACATACAACAGGAGACTACACAGCCTACAGGCCACACCTGGAGTGCCCAGCTTGGGTGACGGGGCGGGGATGTGCCACTGGATCCTACAGGACAGCTACCACATAAGGTTATTCTACCAAGCCCAGGAGACATAGTAGCGCCACCTAATACATAGAAACAAACACAGAGAGGCTGCCAAAATGAGGAGACAAAGAAACACGTCTCAAATGAAAGAACAGGACAAAATTTCAGAAAAAGAACAAACAAGGTGGAGAGAAGCAAACTACTAGATGCAGAGTTCAAAAGAGTAGTTATAAAGATGTTCAATGAACTTAATGAGAACTTCAACTTAATGAGAACTTCAACTTTATGGACATGGAAACCATAAAAAAAAAGTTCAAAATGAAAGATACTCTAACTGAAGTTAAGAATAATTTACAGAGAAGCTACCATAGAGTAGATGGAGCTGAGAATCAATTCAGTGGTGTGGACTATAAGGAAGCAAAAAACACTTAATGAGAACAGTAAAAAGAAAAAAGAATACAAAAAAATGAAGATAGTGTAAGGAGCCTCTGGGACAACTTCAAGCATACCAACGTTCACATCATGGGGGTGCCAGAACAATGAGAGAGAGAGAAAGAAATTGAAAACCTATTTGAAAAATGAATGACAGGAAACTTCCCTGATCTGGTGAAAGAAACAGACATACAAGTCTAGGAAGCACAGAGAGTCCCAAGCAAGGTGAACCCAAAGAGGCCCATACCAAGACACATCATAATTAAAATGCCGACGGTTAAAAACAAAGGAATCTTTAAAGTGGTTAGAGGAAAGCAGTTGGTTACCTACAAGAGTGATCTAAAAAGACTTTCAGCTGATTTTTCAACAGAAACTCAGAAGACCAGAAGGTAGTGGTAAGAAATATTCAAAGTGATGAAAACCAAGGACCTACAACCAAGATTAATTACTTTACCTAGCAAAGCTATCATTTAGGATCAGAGAACATATAAAGAGCTTCCCAGGCAAGAAAAAGCTAAAGTAGTTCATCACTACCTAACCAGTATTACATGAAATGTTACAGTGTTCTTTAAGGGGAAAAAAAAGATAAAAAATATGAACAATAAAATGACAATATCTATCAACATAACTATCAACAATTGAATCTAAAAAACAAAATAAACAAACAAGAAGAACAGAAACAGACCCACAGATGCAGAGAACAATTTGATGACTGCCAGATGAGATAGAGGTTGGGGAGATGGGTGAAAACGGAGAAGGGATTAAGAAGTACATATGGTTGTTACAGAACAGTTGTGCGGATATAAAGTATAGCATGGGGAATGCAGTCAATAATATTCTAGTAACTATCTATGTATGGTGTCAGATGGGTGTGAGATTTATCAGGATGATCACTTAGTAAGCTGTATAATGTTTAATCACTGGGGCGTACACCTGAAACTAATATAATATTGTATGTCAACTTTAATTGGAAAATAAAAAATTATAAATAAATAAATAACAAAGCCAGGCCTGTTTATGGGGATAGTCAGTCTTTGAGGCTAGTCTTAAAGATGTGTTAGAATCCCACGAGAGCTCTATTTAGCTTTCTCATTCTGTGGTTCTCTCTAGTAAACTTTGAGTTAGGCTAGTTTAACTTACTGTTCTCATGGAGCTACCAGCCTCTTCTTGATTACTTATCACTAAAGTAACCTTATTTTTAAAGACATCCTTACTTTGCATTTCCAAATAATCTGTTCCAAAACAAGTTGGTTTCCTTGGGGAGAGCTTCAGGGTTCTCGTTAGTACATCTAGCCTTGACCCCTAGGCAAAAACTCTGCACCACTGCGGCAGAGATGAGGGCAAAGGTATTGGCCCACTTTTCTCCAAGTAATATCCTCACTTTAAAAGAAGGGTGCTGGACAGGGGCAGTAACTTCGGGCCTTTCAGCTTGCCTCTGTCAGCATGGAACCCCCACCCCATGAGCAAGCTGGGACAACAGAGACTAGGGCCCAGTATTGCCAGCCTGCCATGGGTGGAACAGAGTTTCTACCCTACAACGGGGGGCCAGTCAGAGGAAGGCAGCCCCAAAACTCAGCCACTTGTACCCAGCACAGAGCTTCCGCATCACAAGCTGATGGGGGAATGACAAAAACTAGTGACCTGCTCCTCCAGGGAAGACAGCACGGCCCTATTCTGGGAGCTAAGAGCAGAGGGATCCTGTATTCTTGGTTGTACATGCCTGAAGTGAAGCTTCTATCATGCTGCACCAGGGGAAGAGGAAGGTCGGAGAGCGTTGTGCCTCAAATGCTACAGACTTTCACTGTTCTAACCAAGACAGAGATGTTGAATGGGTATTTCTTCATTTGCTAACTCCCTTAGAACAAATCCCAGAAACCTTAAGCTTTCTTTTTTAATTTATACTTTTTACCAGTTATGATCGCTCCAATGGTGAAAGAGTCCAAGGAACTCCTCACACCATTATTACAGAAGCAGTCTCTCTAGCACTGTTTTAATAATACCTTATTTACCCCAGAAGAATATTTATTACAGTATAATCTTACTACCTCAAATAAATTAGAGGTAAAACCCAGGTTAAATTAGTGTCAAATCCAAGTTCTAAAATATTTTTTAGGAAAAATATGTTTTTAAATACAATCTGAGAACTAAAGAATCACTAGAATTGTCTCACACAAGTGAAATGCTTAAGTCATTTAAAGAATGAAGATTTTAATTTCTACAAGAATCACTTTGTACATTTTAGGTTTTTCCAAAGACTTTTGGGTGCTGCAAAGTTTGTATAAGAGAGTAAAAATATACCCATAATATCTCAGGTATATTATGTTTACCTCAGCCAGGCTTTGCTGTATGTAACATATGTTATATATTAAACTATGCAAACATAAACAGCATTTCAAATCTAAGGAACATATTCTAATTCAAAGAAGTATGAATTACTGAGCCTCTACTACATGAAATTATACATACAGCAAAATGATGAATTCAAAATATAGATAAGGATCCTTAACTACACGTTTATTTTGCTTATAGAGCCATAGCCTACCTTGACTTTGTCTGATGTCCGTTTTCCACCAACGCCTCCAGACCCAACAACAAATAAAGAGAACTGATTATAACATATAAGTTCTCCTCCAGAATAAGAATGGACTGAAAAGTAAATGGAAAAAAAAAGTTTAAGTTATCAAAATATGTAACTAGTTAACCAATATGTGATCAACACTTCCTTTAAGTTTTAAAAACAAAATGCAATTACTAAAAGGTTTTGTAATTTAAAGATGCTTGAGTTTGGATTACAATGCATTCCTTTTAATTCACTCACTACCAGCTCCTGGCAGGTAGGCAGAAGGTGTTCCAAAACCCTTTCCTGACTATGAAGTAGTAGTTTCTCTCACCTACTTTTAGGCATCCCCAACTTTTCATATTTCAATTCTCTCCATCTCAAACATTTCAAACAATCCCACTATAAAGTTCAGGTGACCTCACATTCAAACTCTCAAACAGTCTGCCAAAGTGTTCAAAAAGAGCCGGGAACATAAAACAGGAAGTAAGCGAGAACGAAGGGAAAAGCTTCGGCGGGGTGGGAACATGGCTGTTGTGTTCACCATCACATTCCCAACAATTACAGAACCTGGGACGCAAAAGGCGCCTAGTAAATATTTATTAAATTAATCAATGAATAAATGGTAAGTCAGCAAGTTAGTGAACAGGTAAGCAAGTAATAAATGAATGTAAGACAGTTGCCCCTCTTCCTACAGATTAATTTCCTAGTGAGAGTTTGAGCGCTATCTGTGTGTCCAGCTCTAGGAAAACTAGGAATATGGTTTTGAACTACACAAAAGGAAAAATCCAAATATAATAAAAAATAAGGGAAGTCAAAGAAATATGATTTTAAATAAAATTTGTCTTTATACATAAAAAACTGTATATCCCATTTCATCTATACTTTATCTATAAATTCTAATACATTATTACACATTACCAAATTACAGTTAAATAAATGGATTAGGTCAAGAGAAAACAGTAAAAGCTAAAACTAAGGTTACTGCAGAAGTTTTGTGTTGTGGTATATCACATTTGGTAGGATGGTGAGAAGACTAAAAGAAGACTGGGAAAATTGCAGCCAAATTCTGGCCAACATCTGGAATGACAAGAAAATATGAAAATCAAGAAAAGAAGAGAAGAGGAGGAAGACAAAAAGAGGAATAGGAGAGATAACCAACATATGATGAAATACTATGATTAACAAAAACAATGTAGCAGAATATTTAAGAACATCAAAAGTGTTCTCAAGGTAAAGTAAAAACAAGGTAGGTTTGAAAATGGCATATACAATATAACCTCCTATGTATTTAGAACAAAAATGATAACATCTATATTCCAAATATTGGACAATATTAAACTTCCTACTGTCCATTATCTCTAAAATTTTTGACAATATCTATTTCTTTTGGTCTTGAACTTTAAAATAAATTAATTTTAAGCAATGTATCTATAGGTTTAATTAATCTTAGGTTTAATTAATGGTAGGTTGACATTTATTAAACTATTATAATCTTTTATTCCACTGCAAATATAAGGTGGCTATGGTGTTTAAGCCATACGATGAGTTCAATGGGCCTAAATGATTCAGGGGTCAAATATGTTCTAAGTTCCAAAGAGCTAACATAGAAAAGTGTATCTACGATACTGCCTAATTATGAATTGAGGGTTGCCTATGTATTCCTTCCTGTCAAAAAGCATACTCCAGCAAGCATAATTCTCCTCTACATTCTCCAAACCATCCACATTTCTTCTGTGCTTTGGCTATATTGTCTCAAATACCCTGAAATGTCCCACTCTCCCCACCCGGTACTCCAATCTACTCCTCCCTTCCCTCCTCCCTTATTTTCTAAAAGAGTATAAATTTTAGAGTGCTTATCTTGCTTTCCCACAAACTGACAAATACAAACTTACTAATCATTTCTATAGTGAAATATTATGTTACTTATAAAGCCTATCAATTTAACAATATTGTTGCAAGAACTGGAAATGAGTTACCATCCACAAGAATTACTAAACCGGATCCTTTATCTAGGACATCAGCAACAACTGCTTCACATTTTACGTTTCCTAAAATGAAGAGCAAAATAAGTAAATAAATAGACTGTTTTAAAGATCATAAGCAAATAAGTAGGCTGTGTTAAAAACCATAAGGTATGTTAAGACATGAGAGAATTTAACATAATTTCCCCTGTAAGTTCAGTAAAACTAAAAAGTATGGTTTGAAATAATTTTCAATATAATGCTGAATAATTCAATATTAGAGGCAATCAGAATATCTGAGTAACTAAATTTGAAACATCAATAATTCTGATAAATTGGATTTTAACAAATAATAATTTTCAATCATCCAACAAACATTTGTTAAGCACACAACCAATACCATTTACCCCATTCCTTCTCAAATATCTACTGGATTCAATGAGACACTGTTTCCTTCTAATCAGTGGGTATTTTTATGGACTCTTATTTCCATCATTTAACTGGTAATGTCCTAATGGATCTTCATTTTCAGGGGGTGAACTCATCATCTTTTTTCTCAAACCTGCTTTTCTCTATCGTTGCCTATATGAATGAATGGTACTATCCACGCAGCTGCCCAGGCCAGAAACATGAGCACCACCCCTGACTTATAAAATAAATTAGATCATACTAAAAACTCTGACTTCATGTTAAGTCTATGAATAGCCATCTGCAGTTTTTAATAGGAAAGCGATAGACCCATTTCCATTTTGGAAATACCATTCTGGCTGCAGTGTGGCCAGTAGACCTAAGGGGAACAAAAACGGAGGCAGAAAGAACACTTAGAAAGTGAGAGGTGATGGTAGACTAAACAAAGAAGTAAAAATGGAGGTGGACAGAAATGGAAGGATTCAGACGTACTGAAGGGAGAGAATCAAAGAACTTGGTAACTGTCTAGATATGAAAGGTGGTAAAAGAGAAGCCAAGGATGACATGCAGATTTGCCACTTCCACCTCCTAAATAGCTCTCTGGTCCACCCACTTCTTCCCATCTCTCCACTACCACCTTAATGCAAGCTACCATCATTTCACTGGAACTACCACAACAGGCTTAACTAGATGCCTACACATCCACTCTGCTCCGTATATGTCTAAGGCAATTTTTCCCAAAGTCCAATCTCACAATGTAATTACCTGCTCTTCCCACCACCACCACCACCACCACCACCACTCCCTCTCCCCACCACTTCCCAAGGCTCTGTGATACATATAAAATTCCCTAACATGATCTATGGGATGCTATTTCGCACCACCACTACCAGGCTCTCCAGCCACCCTGGTCTTCCTCTGCTCCTCCTCATCCATGCTTCTTGTATCTCAAAGACCTTTACAAGGGCTCTTGGCTCTGTCTGGAATGCTCTTTCTTTCCTTCGTTGCCTAACTTTGTATCTAGCTGATATCTTTCTCTCAAATCTCTCTTCAAGTGAGTTCCTCTATAACATTTACCACATGCAGTTGCAATTACACAATTAGACAATTCGTGTGGTTACTGATTATTGGCTACCATCCTCTCCAACAAGGTTATATGCTCCATGGGAGCAGAGGACAGGTTTGTTTCTATACTCCATTTATTCACAGTCCTAGAGGAATACCTAGAACTTAGCAAGCAATCAAAAAAGAGTTGACAAATTGGTGATGATATCCCCAGATAATCAGCTCCATGTCCAATCAAACATCAGGCCTACTTGCTACATATCTCTACAGTTCCTTCACTTGCATCCAATCCTCATGCCAACCACCCTATCCAATCAACCACAGTCTCTTACTTAGATTATTACTTAGTCTCTTACAAAATCTCCTTCCAACTATCTCATTTGTTTATATTCCAAGCAGAACCGATGCTTTCTAAAATCCACATCTGGTCCTGGTTGATATGGCTCAGTGGATTAAGTGCTGGCCTGTGAAGCAAGGGGTGGCTGGTTCGATTCCCAGTCAGGGCGCATGCCTGGGTTGCAGGCCAGGTCCCCATCCGCAGTAAGAGATGCGTGAGAGGCAACCACACACTGATGTTTCTCTCCCTCTCTTTCTCCCTCCCTCCCCCTCTAAAAATAAAAATAAATAAAATCTTTTTTTAAAAATTCCACTTCTGATCATGTAATTCTCTTCCAGCTTACAATCCTTCGGTGGCTATCTATTGCCTTTAAATAAATCCAAACTTCTTCATGTGACTTTCAAGGCTTTGCAAGACCATTTTTACCTCTACTCTCACATCTTGCTTTCCCTCACCAACCTGTCTTTAAGGAAGTTGTAACTATATTCAGTTCTCCTAACAGTCGATGTTTTTTCTCACTTCCAAATTCCCACTGCTTGAAATATTTTTCAATCTCCTCTTAACATGGTTAACTCCTAATTTCAGATCTCAATTTAAATTTCATATCTACCAAGAAGCCTTCCTCAACACCTCAAGATGAGTTCCAGGTTTCCCTATGTGCTCCTTATCCCTTTATAATGTATTACATAACGCTTATCATTGCCCATTGTCTCTATACATCGTTAGACAGGTTCTAAGCTCTGTAAAAGTAAAGATAATGTCTTTTTCATGGTTACATTAACAACCCTTGGCAGAATGCCTGACACCAAATAGGTACTGGTATTTAATAAATATTCAGTGAGTGAATAAGTAATTACAGGCAATTGTTTTCTTCCTCTACTTTTCTATAATTTACAAATTCTCTATAATGAGAACATGTTATTTTATAATTTTATTAAAATCTACTTAAATGAGTACTTCTGGAGAAAATGGTTAAATCTACCCTAACAATCAAAACCACAACTCCATGAGGCTCTATTTGGGAAATTTGGCAAAATAATTGCATTTGCATAGCACTTAACTGTTCATAGCACATTTACATATACTGATATTTGATAATTACATATTCCCTGTTAGAGATTGGTAACATTATCAATCTCCCTATCCAGATGAAATAAAGTATTGTTTTGCCCTAGTAACAGAATAATCTCAAGAAAGTAGTGAATCAAAAAAAGAAAGATATCAAGTAGAAACATAATAAAGATCAAACATTTGATCCCAGAAAATCTAGAAACCAGCATATCCCGGACTACTACATGATTAGTTCATGATGGAAAATAAAGTGCCACTATTAAGTTAAACTGCACTTAAATTAAATTGCATTCCATCCAATTATGTTTATATTTTTACCACAAGGAGCAGTAAATCAACATATGATAGCTCATTGTAGCTAACAAATGAGCTATTAAGAGATACAGAGATGCTGACATCAGTCTCCTGATGTTTGAGTCCTATGTCTCATCAACTAGTGTTTTATGAAGATGTTTATGTAAATACTGGTGAAACCTTGGTTTTCTGCAGCTTTTTAATGAGGTTCTAAACTGTAAGTATCGTGAATTTTTAATACTCATATTTACTAGACAGTAAACTTTAAAAACTACTTAAACAAAATGCACGGGAACTTCAGAAGAAAAAGAATTCATGAGAAACATAACTTGAGGCTAAGGAGGTACAAGAAATTAAGAAAAGTACTTTCTACACCTTCCTATTGAAAGCACCTTTTTGTTGCAATCATTTTTTAACATATTTCTAATCTCTCTCTTCATATTTAAAATCCCTAAAGGCAGAAACCTATCTTACACATTTCTACTTCTCTTATAACACTGTTTCCCAAATGAACACATTAGGTTGGATGCATAAAAAACATACAGGAAGCTTCCCAGCCTCCACCATCGCCACCATCATATCACGCAAACATGGCACACGTGTGTACACGCATCTTCCAGGGCTGGGATCTAGAATCCATATTTAATTTAAAGTAACAGGCAATATAGTATAATGTAGTACAGGGGACTTTGGTATGCAGCCAGATTACAAAATCATCTAAAACCAAATACTGTGCTTTACACGTAGCAGGTACCCAGCCTACAGGTGATCATGTGGTCACCACAGCCTGGGCACTGCCTCAGATAGAAAGAGCTATGCGAAACCCATGCTGTAACACTAACACTGAAATAAAGCTACTCAGCCGTAAGCGGTAAGAACCTCATCAGTTTTTTAACAAAGTAAGAAGATTGAGGGAAAAAATAAAGTAGGATTCTAGCTACTTGCTGACCTCCACATTATATAATGTGAAATGGTAAACTTTTTTTTTATATTTTAGCATATGGGCAGTATAAAATTAGACAAAATTCTGACATCAAAGCAGCAAAAAACAAATACTTCACGTTATAGTGAAAGAATAAAAAGAGAAGCTTTACTGAACAAGATATATTAAGAAAAATAAAACTGATTATTAAAGATACAAAAAACTGTGTATCTTTTAACATGGTTTACTATGTGCAAATCGGCACCAACATAAATACCTGAGGGAAGGATGGGGAGCCAATGAACAGGAGCCGTAACTGACCACACACACCCACCAAGTCCAGAACGGAGGCATAGAAATGCTCCATTCAGTGCTTAACACGTACATCAACAGGGATAGAGTGTTAGAATTTTGAAGTAATTTATTAAATAAAACTATTCAAAGACAAAGTTTACCATAACCAAAACAGGTACTAGTTAATATCAACCTACTCTAATGGCTGACAAGCACATAAATAACTTGTGATATGGTTTATTCAGGTCACTTTATGCCAATTTAACACAATGACATAGTAGGAAGATTAGTCAGATAATAAAATGGTGGTGTAATTATGAAATTAATGTATCAAGAACTCACCTGCTCTGGGAAGTGGTTTATACAACTCCAAATACTGCTCCCCATGAAGAACCTGTATTAGGATAAGCAAAATTTCATTAGCAGACTTTCTTTTTCCATGGGTTCTGCCTGTGGATATTGCTAATCAAAAGTGACATATAACTGTCCACATGCTGACATCGCTACTTTCCCCAAATTATCTGGCTTCTACTTCTTAACCACATGATTCCGATATAATTGGTCCCCTAATCTCAAAACTGTCTTTTGGAGCAGAGAACATATCTTATGTTTGTGTTCTTTTTTGAAATTCATAAATCCTTACTGGCTGATAATTATGGATTATGTGCCAGTGGAAACACTAAACTAAGCACTCTCAGTGCTTATCACTGTGCCTGGAACATACGGGGTATCCAATATCCGTTGAATGAAAATGAACAAACTGGCCACACATACCAAATACACACAACTCAACCAAAACACAAACATAAACCTTCAAAACTATGTTCAAAATAAAAGCATTTTCAATGCCAACATTTCCTTAGTATAATATCTTGTAAATTATCTACAAAGAGTAGGTTAGACAATAAATTATCTACTAAGGACCCTGTGTAACTTCACAGCCACTTAATGTCCATGTATCGAAGCAAGAATACACAAACGTATGTAGGAAAACAAAAGGACAGGATAAACAAAACTTGACCCACATATCCAAATGACCACACTCTACTGCCATGGGACAGCTTAATTCCAATCTTCCTCAGAGACCAGAAGGGAACAAAAAGGCGTGAGAGGCTGGCAGTGATGGGAGCACAAATGAAGGGTTGTCTCACTGTATCATAAGGCCCTGAAACGCAAGGTTGGGAAGACTGGAATTCAAACTCCAAGACAGCTTTCATTCCCAAACACAGATTTTGAACACCAATCATGACTTCGAACTCCTTTCAACTCTGAGGGACAAGTATGAAATATTTGCTTTGTTTGTTCTTATGTTACGCAAACAGAAGAACTGTACGCAGCAACTACCATGGGAGAGTAACTGAAACAACAAACTACTAAACTACTTGGTATTCATTTCTCTCCTCTCTCCCAACTTCATGAAATACTCTAATAAAATAAGTTCTCATAAGATCGGAGCAGCAAGGGACTAATGGGAACCCGAGTAAATGAATTCTCCAATCAAACTCCAAATCAAGTTGCAGAAATGGCCTCACAGCTCTATGACTCAACAATTATCACTGGCGCATAATCTAAACTTTACTTTAAGGAACAAAATAAACCCCACCTGAAAAACTTTCTCATAGCTGTGCACTCCTTCCCTCTTGAAACAGTTTATTCACTTTGCTTCCCAAATACCATATTCTCCTGATATTCTTCCTAAGTCACACTTTACCAGCCAGTCCTTCTAAGTCTCTCTTGCTAATGTCTCACCTCTTCAACCACGAAACACCACAGGGGCCCTAAACACAGAATCTTCTCTACTGACACTCACACATTAGGTGATTTCATCTAGTCTCATGTCTTTAAATATCACTTAAATGCTACAAACCCCAATTAGACCTTGCCCCCAAACTCTCAATTCATATATTCAACTGCCCACTTTGTATCTCTACCTGAATGTTTAACAGGGATCACAAATCTGTCGGAAAAAAATTCCTAATTATCCTCACCTTAAAATAACTTTACATATCTACTTGATTATATGTATTAATGTCACATGTAACTACTGTACATATTAAATGTTTTATATAAGAAATTGTAAATAATATAGATATGCATACAGGGTGGGCAAAAGTAGGTTTACAGTTGTGAGTACACGAAAGTTTGTTCTTGTATTATTATTTATTAATTACTGTATCATTTTCCATACAAACAACTGTAAATCTACTTTTCCTTACCCTGTATATATCATCCCAGCTGTCCAATCCAAAAACCTTTATCTTGACTCTTTTTTCTTTCCCCTGATACCCAGCCTTTTGCTTAAGTTACAGTAGGCTACTAACTGGATTCCGTGCTTCCGTGCTTGACTCCCATATAATTTATTCTCCACACAGTAGCAAAAAAGAGCCTGTGAGTAAAAACAGGCAGCTCATATGTCACTCCTCAGTGCAAAGTGCTACTAATGGTCCCACTCATTAATCAGAGTATAAGCTGAAGTTTTATAATGACTACAAGGCCCTCTCCCACCAGAGCCCCCCTGCTCACTCTACAGCTATACTGACCCCCTTGCTGCTCCAAAACAAGCCAAATATGCACCTGCCTCAGGGCCTTTTATACTTCTTTCTGCCTCAAATACTCTTCCACTGGATAATTAATTCCCTGGCTTGCTCTTTCACCAACATCATCAGGTAAGGATTATCATATCCATTTTATAGATAAGGTTAAACAGCAAGTAAATGGCAGAGAAAGAATTAATAACATTATGCTGGGGTTGTGGGACTGAACAGGGTTTTCTTCTTTTGGTTTGCATTTTGAACTCTCTTCTCTTTTATTCTTAAAAAGAAAGATCAAAAGATATACTAACTTTTTAATCCTGAATCAACCATTATAAACTGTTTCATTAATGCACATGATCATAAAACCACACGTAGGATGTGATATTTATCAATAATATTTATTATGCATACCTTTGCTAAATTGATTGAAAGCCCAGGAATCTCTGCTAATTCTCCACCCATTATAGATTTCTGAGCTATAATAACTCCAAAGGTAGGCAAGCAGGAGAAGTCAGGATTCCCCTCATAAATAAATTTCATATCCTTTGGTTCTTTGATCGATGCTCCCACTCCAAGAGCGTACATAATAGCTTCCAGTTCCGTGTAAGCAGAAGAAAATGAAGAAAATTTATGGCCAATAGCTCCACCCTATGGGACAATCAGAGGAAATGACTTTTCACTCATCTTGGTCAAATCTTTAAATTTTTTCTTTTCAAAACCATTCATTGCTTACATACCCACTTTTGCTTTTGGAAAAAAGTGACTAGAATATCATTTTAGTGAATTTGATAGAGCATTATAATTGTTTCATTATATTTGATTTTTTAGTAGAAATCAATTAGATTATGTATGGAATAAACTTCATTTACAGATAAGAAATTTTTTATCATTTGCTTCTTGTGAACAGATAATATGTCTCATTTAAACTTTCCTGTCTCCTATTTCTGATGCTGAATTAACAGCTACTAGCTACTCAAAAATAAAAACAAACAAATAAATTCGTTATAAATAGAAACAGTGAATTGCCCTATAATATCTATTGTACAAAACTTTACTATAAACAGATGAGCAAAACATTGCTTAATGCTTGTCTTTTAGACTGCCTCACAATGATTTTAGTGAAAATGAGATTTGATGTGAAATTATATCCCAGGGATGTCCTTTATCTAACTGGATATTGTATTTTTCTATTTAGTGATATACCTAGCTAATATGTGAAGCATATATTAGGTTATAAAAGAATAAAGTCCAATTTTCAATCACTTTCATTCTAAAGCAGGAGTCGCTAAACAATGGCTGAGAAACAAAAATGGTTTTTACATTTTTAAAGAGTGGTTAAAAAAAGAAAATCAAGAAGAGCATGTGACAGAAACAGGACAATCAAGAAGAGCATGTGACAGAAACAGTATGTGGTCCAAAAAGCTTAAAATATTTACTATCTGGCCCTTTAATAAAGAACTTTGCCACGAGTCTAAAGTAAAATCACACTTATAAACTGGTCATATTCTCAGGGTTAAAATTAGATGGTTAATTTTATCACTATGTTTGACCTGAGTCACAAAACACCAAAACTGAATGTATTAAAATGATTTACTTCTTATTATTTATGCACTACAAGTTTCTTTTAAGGATAAATAAAAAAGTGGTAAATTGGCAAACTTCACATGAGCTATAACCACCATTCTATTAGAATTTCTGACACAATGGGAGGCTTTTACTTGCAGCCATTATGAAATATTTCCAAAATACATTCTATCAATGCTTTTCCTTAAAAGAAATGACTCAGAAGAGGCACTAAAATAAATTAGCCTTTTCAAAAAAGTTAGAAAAATAGTGACTAAAGTAGGATTAATCATGATTCTAAAAAAAAAAAGACACTAGTCTAATTATACTGAAGAAGAGAAAGTAAAGATTACATTTACTATTTTAGTCTTGTGTTCATTCAAATTCTATAAATATTTAGTACACATATTATGAAAAGTGTAATGGTCACTTATCTTCCCTATTTAACAACAGAGTGATAGCTTGGAAAATCATTTTCTGTATGACAGAGAAAAACAACGAGAAGCCCCTCAGAGAAGGCGCGGCTTCAGGCTTTGCCCCACTCACAGATCCTGCGGTGGCTGCTGCGGATGCCACACGACTGGTGTGGTTTGCTGAAACTCCTCCAGCTGAATCTATTTTACTTAGAACTTCAATTATGCTGGAAGTTGATTCTAAAAAAGTAACAACAACAATAACAACAACAATGTGACTAAGAAAAGCTACAATGTTGCTAGATCAATGATTTTCAACCTTTTTCATTTCATGGACCACAGAAATTAATTAAAATTCTGTAGCACACCAAAAAATGTATTTTTTGCCAATCTAATTAAAAAATAGGTATAACTGTGATTCATTCACACCAGATCGCTACTGTATTGGCTGTTGTCATTTCTTTATTTGACAATCTACGGGAAAAGAGGTCAGTGCCCATGACAAACAGTCAGGCATTGCATGTTTTAAAAATTCTTGTAGCACGCCAGTTGAAAATTGCTGTGCTAGAGAATTACTTCTGTAACATTCAGCAAGCCTGGTGCACGCTCTTGACTGGCACTCATGAACTAAAGGTACAAAGTGAGTCTATTACAGGAAAAAACTGTGAAAGACTTTGAAATAGGCCACAGATTACTGGGCATTTTTAATGGAAAACAAGACATTGTCCAACATACTCTTCCCAGCTTATGATTATAAGGAGGCTCTGAGCTTTGTAATGTCTTTGAGCAATTTTACAACTCTGTAAAGTGGGATCCTTGTCCATACACATGCAATTTCTGCTTGGTGGAGGGACAACTAATTTAGCTTCTCTCCCCACCATCCCCCCTTCTCCAGGATGAAACAGTGCCAAGGTTACCCCCTAGGTCTCTGTACAGGAAGTAGCTCTGAAGACAATACTAAAAATTCTTCCAGAGAAAACTATCATTATGACCAGTGACTCCAGACAGGTTTTGGAAGCTCTTCTCGGGTGATTCCAAAGGCTCTGGGACCTTTCTAACAAACCCTAGAGGTATGAATCTCGTTCTAAACTCAGAGAAAAACTACAACCAAACTACAGAATGTGAGATGACCAGGCGATCTGCCACTCCTGGTGACACTAGTGAAGAGGCTACTTCTTACTAATCCTTCCCTTACCTCCCCATTCAGACTGCTGCCCGGAAGGGAGGCTATTTAGCTGAAAGTCACATTGTCACAGGCTGAAAGTACTGCACCCAGAGACAGACAACCTGAGCTAACTCCTGGCTCAAACACTTAGAAAGCCTGGGCCAGTTATTTAGATTTTTCTGGGATTTAGTTCATCACCTATAAAATGAGAAGTCGAATAAGTACATGCTCTAGAAAGTCTCAATTGTATTAAAAAGCTGAGATTTTTAATAGTAATTCAAATACTAGGCATATCTTGTCATTTATAATTACACAATTCATTTAGTTAGCTTTTTCTTTATATCAGTCTAATACTTTTAAGGCAATAAAGTGGAACTCTGATATCAAAGTTTTTAATATAGCTCTTCCTTTTCATTCATTTTCATTGATAGCAACTAATATTCATAGACTAAATTTATCTCAAATATCAAAATACAGAATATAAAAAATGCTACCATTAATGACATAACAATTATGTTATCATCTGATTGAGAAAAAGCATAATAAAATTTCAGTGCATGTACCAGCAGGCAGCAAAGTGTCATGAAGGAAAAAAAGTAGTCATTTTTTGGATATATTCTCCTACCAAGCACTAAATATAAAATTACTAAGAGGAAAAAAACGAATTTTCAGTTCATGATCTTTCCCAGGAAGGTCCTTTAAATTTTATACACTATATGCATATGTGAATTATAATAGAAAAAATAATGTGACTTTTATTAGCTATTTACTCCTGTAGCATATCATAGATGACTCAATAATTCAAGGTAACAACCATTTACCAAATCCTTTCTGTCAGTTCTGCATTATCCTAGCACCAAATACAAAAGAAGTACATGCAAGATACAGTCTCTGACTCCAAAGGAACTTACTGTGCAGTTAAGAAACCACATAATTATGAAACAAAAGCAGTGGAAAGCAGTTATGATTAGATGCTCCAGTGGAAGAGTTCGGCTAAGAGAGAGATCAATGTAGCCCAGAATATGTAGGGAGGTTTTGTTGAACATCTGGTGCTTAAGTTTTTCTAAACAAGTACAATACTAATGAAAGGAAGAATGGGGCATTTTAGAAAGGGAAACAGGACCAAAGACAAAGCACTAAAACAGCAAAATCTATTCACTAGAGAGAAAAGAGCTTAGCTCTTTGGGACCCTTTACCTTGAACACTCTGAGGCTTGCTGGCGTTTTCAAAGCCACAGATCTTTGCCCAGTTAGCCTTCACTGCCTCAGGAGTCATTGGCTGATTCCTCTGTCTTACAATCGCTCCAAGGCTCCGCTCCCAGCGTACTGGTTATAAAAACAAAACTAAGATGCTAAGCGTGTAATTTAAGAAAGTAAAGTAAAATTCATAAGAGCCCCTTGCATTTTTTTAACTCTATGAAAAAGGAAATTCTGAAAGAGAATTCTGACTTCTAAAGAGTTTTATTACATTGCTTAAAATGCATTTTTCCTAAAATAACAAACCCGTTAAGATAATGCATTTTTTTTTAAATATTTGAAACTGAAGGGAAAAACTTCTCCTCCGACTTTACCAGGCACTACTAAAGGCAGAATGAAATGCTGAATCAGAAGTTAAATTATATATTATCATGTCAAAAAACTGACTTTGTGACCACAGATCACTCGGGGACAATACTTCAAAGTCACAAAACAAAGCTTTGTTGGACAGCAAACAGGACTAGTGGTAAAGACAGATAAAAAATTCCAGATAACCAAATACTATATCAGATAGTCCCAAATAATTCTCCGGTTTCCTCCCTTTGTTCTTCCTCCTTTTTCAGAGGAAGTCAACCAGAATGCGCAGAGATTCACAAAAATTATTATTGCTAAGTTTCATGAGGAGAATTAACATTGTCTTCATTTTTTAAAAGACTGAGGAATAACCAATAGTAATCTTACTTAAACATAATGGTCAGACTTTGATGATTATTAAACTGAAGATTTATCTTGGGCATGACAAAAATGACTGCTTCTAAAGCTTCCTATTGATAAAGTCCCAGATAAAGTCCCTTTTATTGTAACAATTAATCTTCCTTTCTTAAATTGATGTCATAAGACACTTACTAATGTTTAAGTAACATAATTTACTTTAATAACTGCAGAAAACAAATGAAAACATTGATAGTCTACAATATGTTATAACAATACCCTCCAGTAATAGGAACCTTTAAATAATTCAATTAATTTTGATACCTCTTAGCCAGCTAAAAACATAAATTGGGACGCTGGAATTTTCAGTTTTTTGAAAATGCCTTAAAGCAATTACCCAATTTGGAGCTCACAAGGTTTAAGGTCTGGGGTAAAAGAGGGTTGAAGCCAAATGAATTTATTATTGGACTGAAGGGAAACAATTTCCACAGATCAGATGCAATTTCTGTCCCACAGAATTGTCCATGTGACTCTTCACTGTCTCTTCCTGATGTCTCATGCTCCCAGGAAGAAAATAATTAAATGAGAGAATTGAAGAACTTGCCTTTTGTGGCTCTTTCCCTCTTTTCAAAAACAGCCCTCCCTCTCCCTCACCACTCTGCTGACACGGTACAAACAAGCAGGTGACATGCCACAGGCATGGGAAGACAAACATCAATACAGAGACTGTGCTGTCTGAAGGAACAGCCAGTTCTGAATAAGAAAAGTCAAATCCTCAATAAGAACTACCAACAAAAAGAAAATAAAACAGATTCTTGAAAGTGTCACAGGTCTGTAGGACAACTTTTAGAATACCTGTTGGTATAGCAATGTTTGAGTTACGTCCAATGGTTATACATTTGACAAGATCTTACCAGCTTTAATTAGATCTGCAGGTTTAAAGATAAGGAAATAATGTATGGCAAAATAAACTTACACTTTCCAATCCATCCTGCTCCAACCTACCAAAAAAGAGAGGGAAAAAGTTATACCATCTAATGTGAAAACACTAATAAAAATTTTTAAATTAAAAATACAGGCAATTATCTTACTAAGAATATTAGGATACTAGATGACAAGAGAAAAAAATAATACAGCTCTACAAAAATCTACTGGCCCTCATAACTGTGCTGTTCATGTTGTTAGGGTAGAAATATAAAGCAGCACAATGTAGTAGAAAAGTATGATTCTGATGTCAGAAGCCAAGACCTGATACCAGTTATTCCACTGACTAGCTGTGTGACCCTGGTCAAATTATCTGATTTCCCTAAATCCAAATTTCTGCTTAGGCAAAATAAGGATACTACTATACTCTTCATGATGTAAACATGAAGGTTAAACAATATAAACAGTAAAATTGCCTAGCACTATATAGCCTTGAAATTCATGTCCCTCTAGAAAGACTTAGTGAATAAAAAAATTTAAAGCAAAGAAAAATAAAACCAGGATCTGACTTAATAAACTACATATAGTCATTTTAATGAAACATCTTTATACATAAAGATAAAGCAAATGAACAGATATATTAACTGCCACACGGATAAATTTTTTTTCCTAGAGGCCATTCAAAGGTACGGTCAGAAGAAAATGTTTGATGTAAGAAAAATGTTTGTTATATCTTCAAATATCACAACTACAATGTGCCAGTACTCATCACGAGAATCCCACATCCATATGACAGAAGAAAACTTCTCAGCAGACAGTACATATCTTCGCAGTTATGGGCTCAAGGGTGTGACTTTTTAATCACCCTTTAAAGGCCTTTATATTAATATGCCCACACTTTTTATAGTAGAACAATCTGCCTTGATGTCATCAGAATAGATAAATCAGCAGTGGTTTTGATAACAGTCAAAAAAAATATCATCTTTTACCATATTTTGGGAGTGAAGCAACAAACTATAAGCTCCTCTCAGGTGCTATGTACAACAGTTTCAGCAGAGCCAAAGAATCTACATCTGACATTCCAGGTATTTACTAGGACGTTTCAAATACAGTGGCAGTTTACTTTCAAGGTTTAAATCAGGACATTACACATACGCATCTAACTATATTGTATCAATCACGCATACCAAATGTTCCTCACTAAAAATGTTCACAATGTAGTACAAGAAAACAACAACCTACAAAATTTCATCTACAGATGATCCTAACTGTATACGTTGAGTGTGTGTGTAAAATGCCTATCTGAAATAGACTATTAGTGTAATATGCACATCTAATAAAAGACTGAAAGAGAACACACAGGAATATTAATAGTAGTTATCTCTAAATAGTAGTAATGGGGGTTATTTGGTTATTTTTTTTCTTCTATATACTTTCCTGTATATTTGAAGTGTTCTACAAAAAGCACATATTATTTTAATTCACAGAATTAATAATAAACTATAAAAGATAAAAAGGTTTTTTAAAAAATTTTTCCAATGAGACTTTTAAAAAACATGCCAAATTTTGAGCTTGATATTATTAAATTTGCTTCATCTGTAAATGTAGAGTGTAAAGTTCTTTCCACCTCTAATTTTACACAGTTCACATGCAATGGTTGTGATTAAGAAAGCTGAGGCACATATCTCTGCTCAAACATGTGTAAACAGTTTTTTATTTACTTATCGATTTTGTATTCAAATGAATCAGGCTAATATATTTTTCACTCCAAACTGAATCAGGTTATTTTTGCTACCAAGAAGTATTTTTGGATATCATAGTATTCCTCATACAACAGGGTTCATTGTTATCAAAGAGAATCAAATAAAGGGGTAGGAGGGGCATAAAATATAACAGTTCGTCCTAGAAAGGAAAAAAAGAAATGAAACTCAAATGGGAAATCAAAAATGTATAAAGTGGTACAAAGAGATCTGAAAGAACTTTGACTATGGGTCTCATGGGGTACGGTAGTATATGTGGTTTTTATTTTTACAATAAACAAAAGCTTTGAAACAAGGAAAAAGTTTATTTTTAAAGTAAAGATAAATAGTAAGTTGTGTTTACTGATATTTCACACCCAGACTACATTCCTACTATACTGATATAAAATTTAAAATTAAGGGACAGAGCCCTGACTGGTGTGGTTCAGTGATATGGGCATCATCCTGCAAACCAAAAGGTCACTGGTTCGAATCCCAATCAGGGCACATAACTGGGTTGTAGGCCAGGTCCCCAGCTGGGGGTGTGTGAGAGGTAACTGATCAATGTTTCTCTCATACACTGATGTTTCTGACCCTCTCTTCTTTCCTCCTTTCCTCTCTCCTTAAAAATAAATAAATAAATAAAATCTTTAAAAAAATAAAATTAAGGGATCAAGCAAAAAGGAAAAAGGACTCATGGACATGAACAGTGTCCATGCCCATGTGCTGGGGGAGGGGGATAAGAGGGATAGATGGTAATGGAAAAAATACAATAAAAAATACAATAAAATTAAGGGGTGACTGCTATGTACTACTATGTACTAGGTTATATGCTAAGAGTTTAAAGCTATGATTTCTATGAGTTGCCATAACAAACACCCCCAAAATCCCTAAAGCTTAGGGAGGTTAATTTGTACAAAATTCCAGCAAGCTAGCAACTGTCAGAACAAGAATTCAAAATCTGGCCTGGTTAACTCTAATCCCTAAAACCTTCCACTTTACCACTGAGCTTCTCAAACCAAATGAGACTTTCTATATTTGACTGAACATATCAAACTAGCCACATTTTCACTTGGCGAAAATATCAGAAATAAAGTACAAAGAGAAAAGAGAATTTATGAAGTTGCAGTTACTTTCTCAAAAAACATTAGTCAACACTTGTTCCTTAATTATAACATTACCACAATCTTTAAGAAATCAACTGATGCAGATTTTTACAAATGTGCATCAACTGAAAAATACTAATTTTTAAATCATTTTTAACATTCAACTACACGAATATTGCTTTCCAGAAAAGAGGAAGGTAACGAATACCTCAAACAAGCCACCATTTTCCTCACAACTCTCATGGCAAAGCCAAAGGACAAGAGGTGCCACATAATCTGGCTTCAGAGCTTCCAGAATATCTGAAATAAATAACACACCCCAAAAAAGTTTATAAAGAAGAATATACACATATTTAAGCAACTGTTTTACTGTCTGAAAATTTCTTATTACAAAACTATAGGCAATTCGGAGACATTCTAAATAAAAAGAACAAAACTGGATGTACATAATTAAACAGTCTAACATTAAAGACCTTTCAAAGACCTTTTTTCATCACAAAGCTCTCTTCAGCTTCCAATACTAAATACATCAGACGTACCTTTCCAAGATGGGTAACACAGGAGAAGACAAGTTAGACCTGCCTAGTCAGCAAAGTTATACTCATGTAAAACAAGGAACTTAGGTACCGTTCATTCCCAGAACTATTTTGCTCTTCTAGCTGTTTACCAGAAGCTAGAGAACTAAAAAAAAAAAAAACATCGACAATTGTAATGCCAGTAAAATAATGATGTGAAATGAATCTTGCAAAAATTACTGATAATTAACAAAGTGTAAGAAATATTTTCCCATTGAATCCTTTCTGTGAGCAACTTAACAGCAGAAAGGCACTGCACAAGGAGTATGAAGACCTGGATTTCAATGCTAGCCCTGCCATGCGGGCAACTTAGGACTGTGAGCACATCACTCAACTCCCCAGACACCTGTCTTCTCAGTAAGATAGATGGTAAGTAAAATGCTTTCCCTGCCTATACCAAAAGTTGCTCCAAGGTTCAAATGAGATGCAGTTTGTTAATAAACTTAACAATAAACTTGATAATCTTTAAAGAATCAAACAACTGCAAACTTTAACTGTGAACGACAAAATATAATTTTATATTATATGCTGAAATAACAAAGATGACATTTACAGTCCCTATAAATTAAAGACCAGCTCCAAAAACTTTTTACTTTATAGCCTCTAGAAGCTCTCGAGTATGAAAAAAACCTAATGGTACAATGTTCACCACTCTCTATTATAAGCATGAGGAGAAAACCAAAGGGAGACTCTAACCATCTCAAATTTCATGATAAAACAAATTTGGAAATGTCGGTCATTTACCTAATTTTGACGTGTATAATGCGCACCAATGTTTTCTGGTCCACACTTTCAGGGAAAAAATCTTTTGCTTTATTTTGTAAGGCAATTATTTATTTATTTATATTTAGAGGCAAAACCAATTATCATATTCCAGGGTATTATTTCGCATATGGATTATCATTATTGCTTTCTACAGTTACACTTTTAAAACATAAGCATACATAAAAGAATTAAAAACATTTATGTAGATATGGAATTAGTAATATCCATGTATAATGCACACCCTTATTTCTCCCTCAAAAATTTGGGCAAAAAGTGTGCACTACACACAGCAAAATACAGTATCTTAGGTGAGAAAAAAGAAGAAAACATGTCACATAGAAAAAATACTTCTGACTTGTACTTTACTTCACATGTTGTCACTAATAATGTAAGTAAACATTCTTGCTTTCTAATACCAAAACACATCCCAAATTCCTAGTTTAGCTGGCATGTTATTAATCCCAATTTTTATGAACAAAAAGCAAAGACGAAGGAGGTAAGGGGAATTCCTGAGAATGTCACAGGAATGAGATACAGCTTTATGCTCGCTAGATTAGCACATATAATGCCAAGTTTGGCGGTGTAGGAAAGGGTTAACTGAGCAAGCCAGGGTAGCTTAAACTTTGCACAATCCCAAGAAAGGTCTGCCTAGAGGTGAGCTCTGGGTCTTGGAATAGGCTACCTATTGAGTGTTTCTGTGTGCTTGAGTGTTTGGGCCATGCGGAACCAGCCGGATCAGATGGTTCATGCTAACTAACAATGTGACTTAGAGTGAAGACTGCTTTTGCTCTGAGGTGACAGAGTCTGAGTAGCTGATGCATCATGTAGGAGCTGCATGCTTACATGACTGACCTCCAAGAAAAAGCCTGGACCCCAAGCTCAGGTGGCTGGCAACACTTTACATCATCCATCCTGGTTTTCTCCTGAATTTTCACCCCATATGCCTTTCCCTTTTGCTGATTTTAATCTGTGTCTTTTCACTGTAAAAAAACCATAACCATGAGTCTAACAGTTTTGTCTGAGTTCTGGGAATTCTTCTAGAGAATCACTGAGCCTGTGGTGATCCTCAAAAACCACAACACAACCATGGATCAGTGAGGACTCAGTAACCACTGATGAATGTTATGTTGCCTTAACCCATTTTAAAATTATTTAGAATTGTATCATGTTTAGCGTTTGTATCTTCTATAACTAAGCAATTTTACTGCTAAAAACAGAACCTAGAAAAGTTCTTATTCATGTGACCCGGGACACAAGAATAAGAATGGAAACACTGTTAAAAAAACGAAAAAAGAATGGTAACAATGTTCAAAAAAGCAAATAAACTAGAAACAAACCCAGATGTCCATGAATAAGAATTAGATAAATTTACATATAGGACTATTATACAATTATTATATAAAAATGAGTGAACTACAGGTATATGTAATATAAAATAATCTTAGAAATATAACATTGTATGAAAAAGAACAAAGAGCAATTCCTCCTCAAAAATGCAGTATAATTTTATTAATATCAAAACAAGCAAACCCAACAATACTTTTAGTCATGTGTTTATTATTTTTAAAATATTTTAATATTTAAATATTTTAATTAATATTTTTAAAAATTTTAAGGAAAAAATGGTTAGGAAATGAAAACCAAACGTATTCTTTAAGTGATTACATCTTGGGGAAGCAAGGGAGTTGTGATAAAGGACAAAAAAGATAGATGCAGGTTATTGGTAATGCCCTAATTTGGGGTTGCGTGACAGCCAGTTGTCAAGATGGCCCCAATGATCCCCATCTCTTCTCATCTGCCCCTTTTTGTAGTCCTCTCCTCCCACAATATACCAGGATTGCTCTGTGACCAATATAATAGGACAGAATTGAGAGTATACCACCTCTGAAATTAAAAGACACAGCAACTTATATCCTAATTGCTGTTTTCTCTTTCAAATTATTAGCTCTTGGGAAGCCAGCTGCCATATCAAGAGTAGTCCTATGGAGAAACCCATGTGATGAGACACTAACATCTCTAGGAAGGACGGAGGCCTCCTGCTGACTGTCATGTGCAGGTATGAGCCTGGAAGTGGGCCCTCTGGCCCAGACGAGATTTCAAATGACTGGAGACCTGGCACACATCTTCATTAAAACCTCATGAGGCACCCAGAACCAAAAGTTCCCAGCTATGCCACTGAGGACCCCTGACCCCCCACAAAACAGTATGAGATAATAAATGTTTGTTTTAACTGACTGATGAGAGAAGGAAAGAGAGAGAGAGAGAAACACTGATATGTTGTTCCACTTATTTATGTATCCATTGGTTGATTCTTGTATGTGCCCTGACCAGGGATCAAACCCTTAAAAGTACTAGGACAACGCTCTAACCAACTGTACTACCCAGCCAGGGCAAATTTTTGTTGTTTTAATCCACTAAATTTTGGAGTAATTTTTAACACAGCAGTAAATAACTAATACAACCTGGGAATAACACAGTTCATGGCTATCCATTTTAGGATTATGTTTTATTGCATAGAAGAAACATGTAAGTTACATATATTACTTTCCACTTAACAAATATATTTCAAAGAGAAAAAAGAAACTGCAAATATCTCCATACATTACTCATAACATCTGGTTTTCTGACAAATATTTCCTTTGATAGCCTCTAAGCGGATATTTCAGAGGAAGAGAAGAAAAACTCTGGGGCAAAAGTAATTATCAGCTTTTGTACACTATAAAAAAAAGAAATAAAAACCAAAATAAGGGTCCAAGATGATGGTGTAGAAAGATCCTGAGCTCTCACCTCCTCCCACTAACATACCAACAAATATATACCTACATATAGAGGACTTCCTCCTGAAGAAGAACTGAGGGTTGACTGAGCAGCTTCTGCACAACAAATGACAGAGGGACCAAACAGAGAAGGGTAGGAGATACGGAAACATAGTAATGAGAGGAACGCCAACCCCAATGCAGTGACCTGCAGTAGGGATATCACTGAGGGGTCCACATGCAGACTCGCCCACCCTGGGGCACAGTGAGAAAGCATTCGTTTAAAGGCCACTTAGCCTATATATGAAGGAAATCCATTTACAAACTCTAAAGTGTCTGCCAAACAGGTGGAAAACTGCTGGACCTCTCTCCAGGAGCAGAGGTACCAAAGAGTATCATTGTTATGTTACCCCCCCCCCACCTTAACAGCAGGGGCAGGGGCACAGTACAGGCACTCTAGGAGCCTGCCAAGGCCATTCCATTGTTCCCCAAGTCCCTGGTTCACACCAGCACCATCCATCCCCCAAAGATGGTCCCAGTGAAGGGTATCCTGTATCCTGGGGCCAACCCCCCACCAACCTGCACCCAATATAACCATCCTGCCAGGATGGAACTGATAACTTATGTCCCGGCTCACCTCCTAGCCCATGCCTCCTCCGTATCTAGCCATCGCACCAAGGGAGCCCCATGGGTACCCCAGCTCCACTCATCCTGCCAAGGTAACCACAGTACAGCATACCCCAGGAACCCAGGCCCACACCCAATACAGATCCAGACTTCCCATCAAGGCAGCCCCAGAATGGCAGCATCCCAGGACACCCCAACCTGCATCTGCTCCAGCGCTACCCATTCCACCAAGCTGATCCCAATACAGCACATGCTGGGATTACCCAGAACTCTATCCACTCCAGTTCTAGACAGCCTGCTAAAACCGCCTGACACACACAGTCCATACAGGGATCACTCCTACACAAGGGTACTCCTTCGAGACTGAAAGAAATAGCTGTTTCACCTAATTCACAGTAACAAACACAGAAAGTCAAACAAAATGAGACAGAGAAATACAATGCAAACAAAAGAACAAAATAAAATCCCAGAAAGAAAAACTAATGAGATGAAGGTAAGTAATTTCCCTGGTAAAGAATTCAAAGTAATGGTCATAAAGATGCTCACTGAACTGAGGAGAAGAATGAAAGTACACAGTGTGAACCTCAACAAAGGAAAAGTGCTAAGAACAAAACAATCAGAGCTGAAGAATACAACTGAAATAAAAAATAAACTAAAGGGGATTAACAACAGATTCACTGACAGAGAAAGGATCAATGAACTCAAAAACATAATAGTGGAAATTACCCAATTGCAGCAGCAAAAAGAAAAAGTTTCTTTAATAAAAATAATTTAAGGGACCTCTAGGACAAAATCAAGCATATTAACACTCCCATTATAGGGGTCCCAGAAGGGGGGCAAGAGAAAGAGGCAAAAAACTTATTGGAAGAAATAGTCGCTGAAATCTTCCCTAACCTGGGGAAGGAAACAGACATCCAGGTTCAGGAAGAACAGAGAGTCCTAAACAACATGAACCTAAAGAGATCAACTCTGCCCTGACGGGTGTGGCTAAATTGCTTGAGCATAATCCCATAAGACATAAGGTGGCCACTTCAATTCCCGGTCAGAGCACATGCTTGCGTTGTGGGTTCAGTCCCCAGTCGGGGCATATACAAGAGGCAACAGATTGATGTTTCTCTCTCACATTGATGTTTCACTCCCTCTCTTTCTCCCTCCCTTCTCCTCTAAAAATAAATAAATACAATCTTTAAAGAGATGAACTCCAAGACATTTATAATAGAGATGATAAAAGTTAAAAATAAATAAAGAATTTTAAAGGCAGCAAGGGAAAAATGACTTGTCACATGCATGGGAAACCCCACAAGACCATCAGCTGATTTTTCAATAGAAACTTTGCAGGCCAGAAGGGAGTGGCAGGATATATTTTAAATGCTGACAGGAAAAACTTACAACCAAGAGTATTCTACTAGACAAGGTTATCATTCAGAATTAGAGGTGAGTTTACTGGAGAAGTTAAAACTAAAGAAGTTCATCACCACTAAACCAATAAGGAAACACAGGCCTTACATGACATATTGTATTAGATGAACATAGATATATATAAAGAACCCTTCATCCCAGTACTGCAGAATATACAATCTTTACAAGTACCCATGGAATTTTCTCCAGGATAGGTCACGTTTGGCCACGAAACAAGCCTTTATATATTCAAGAATATTAAAATCATATCAAGTATCTTTTCTAACCATGATGGCATGAAACTAGGAATTAATTACAAGAAGAAACTGGGAAAAAACACAAACACATGGAGACCAACCAACATGCTACTAAACTATTAACCAATGGGTTAATAGTCTATTAATAATTTTTGAATTATAATTATTATAAAACAGTAAGAATGCTATTACCTTATTTGTTAAAAAAAAAATATGTATGTCTGCCTATACAGAGAAAAAGAAAGAAAGTTTATCTCAGTGTTGTAGAATTAAGGCTTACTTTTACTTTTTCCCTTGTGCTTTTCTAAATTTTCTATAATGAACACATATTATACAAATGCCTTTTGAAATTTTAAGAAAAATAATTTTTTAACTATTCAGAAAACTAAATACTTTTGCAAAGCTCAGTTCACAAAGATTTGTGGGTAAAAGTACTAAAAAAAATCTAATCTGCTTACCTTCAGGCAAGACAGTCTGGGTCATCCGTGATCCAGCAGTAGGGGCAATAGTGTTACAATGAATGTTGCTTTTCTTGCCTTCAATTGCAAGAGTATTTGAAAGGCCCAGAAGACCCAGCTTCGCAGCACTATAATTTGCCTGGCCAAAGTTGCCATATATTCCTGAAGCTGATGAAGTCATAATGATCCTAAAAGGAAAATCAATCCCCCAACATCATCTTTTCTGATTTGATAATGTTGCAACTCTATGCCTTTGTTTTTTGTTTGTTTGTTTGTTTTCTGGTACTATTACAGCTATCAAAAACAACTGTGTGTGCTGTCATTAGGTTCTCACAGTCATGATTTATATATCTAAAATCGTATTTATAATAAAAGTAATCTCTCAAACTTCAACTACAAGATTTAACTGATTTAAAAAGAATCCCTGGTCAGAAACAAATAAATTCAAGTGTAAGAATGTACATTTGTTATCTACTGAAAACAACAATAAATATTTAAAACATAAAATAAACTGGCAATATATGTTAAAATTTTTGTAAGAAATATTAAAGCAATTCTAATTCTTTAGTCCTCACCACTGGGACTGTCTCCCTTTCTGAATAATATTAAACGCCTCATATTTAAACAACATCATCTCATAATCTGACTCAGTCTTATTCTCTGGTTCTATATATTCTGAAAACACTCACAGAGACACAACCATGAGAGTCCTACAGTCTCCTGACTGTAAAGAAACTGACTGTCTTATGTCTCACAAGTACCAACTAGCAGGAAACAGCCATTCACTTCTCCCCAGCTGGTCACTGAACACACAAAATGATATTTTGGTTAGATAATGAAGTACAGCTAAGTCTTCAATGTTTGTACTTCTAAAATATCAGAAGAGCAGAAAAATCATTAATAATGAAAAGTAGGAGGTAAAAAAATATATAAAGCTGTCCAGCTCAGCTGATCTGTAACTAAATGGCCAATTTAATGAGCGGGTACGTCCCAAAGTCACATTAAAAAAGCCTACCCGTATCTGAGAATGTTTTCCTCAATGTCAAAGTAACTATCATTCCCTGTACACAAGAGCCCATGCACATCTCTAATCCCCCAAAAGCCACATGCAACTCTACCTTCCAAATTTCTGTTTCTTCATGTGATCCCATGCTGCCCGCGTCACTTGGAATGAGCCCCGCAAATGAACTCTATGGATTATATCTAAAATAAGAAATTATTTTTATTACATATTTTGTCAAAAATTCCAATAGAGATGTCTCAGAATTAACATAAGCAATGATTTACTTACAAGCAGATATTCATTTTATACCTAATATTCAAAATCAACTATTGTCACACCACTGAGTATTTTTGCTTTTGTTCCAATTATGAAACCAATCAATAGCTCATGTGTTTTTCCTATGATAAAATTTTTGATAAAGTTTATGATAAAATTACTGAAATCCCTGTACATATCTAAATACAATGCCATGTTTGATTTACATCTACTTTATATAAAAATTCACTAATACGAATATCCAAAAATTTTACATATATAGTTGGGACTCAATACAAACATTAATTAAAGCATAATCATGAACTACACAGTTCATTAACAAAAAATGTTTACGAAATACTCAGTATATCCTTATATCCCTTTTTTCCCAGTTTGCAAATGACTTAGAGAGAATTGGGTGATAAGGGTAAGAAAACAGGGGAAGGGAAATAGGGGGAGGGAGAGAGGGAGCAAGAGAGAGGAGCCTACCTGTTTTTAGAGCTATTAATCTAATCAATAGAAAACCTGGGGAATTATACAGATAGACAAAAACCTCTAGGTTTAATTTTTTAACTCAATGGATTTATATTTAATTTTATTATTTTAGTTATTAAGTTTTTAACCATTCTTACTTATTTTTGTTTAAGTCTGGGGCTTCATCAAATGTTTTCATGTATATATTAGAAGGATAATGTAAGAGTAAAAACAGAAACTTAAAAGGGGGGAGGGGCAGTTAGAAGTGGTGAGCTTAGGATAAAACCAGAGGAAGAAACATCCCAGCTCAACCAGAGCTCAAAGCAAAGTGCCAAGATAAACCCTCTTTGCCAACAAATCTTATCTTTCCCAGCTTCTTTTGCACCCAATTCTTACAAGGGAAGAGGAAACTGAAAGTCCTTCTTTGCTTAACTCTAAGTCACAAAGATATTTTGCTTCTTCCAAAAAACTCTGGCAATATTCCCCAGAAGCACACACTATAAATAATGACATAATTCAGCTCAGTTATCATGCCTGCCACCGTCTCAGTCGCCACTGTTTATTTTAGTTCTGATGGCCAATAAAAGTAAGAGCAAAGATGAGCAAAGAAAAAAAAATTTTTTTCACAACTATGACCTGTTCATTATCTAAACTCAATCTTTCCAACATGGCATTCCTAATGGAAAATTTCCCTAGTTATTAGAGGTTTCAAAATTACATCTAGCCTTGCCCCACCCAGTATGATTCTCCATCATTTTTAGTGCCCCAGGTTCCCTTCCATACTCTGCTCTTGCTTTTGAAATAAGAATCACACAGTCAGATAAGCAAGCTAAATAAAGGCTGTTAGAAAGAGTTGATACTGCTATAAAATGAGGACAAGCTCTTAAGGAAAAAGAGGGAAACAGATGAAAGGCACAAAATCCTTTTGAATAACTTCTGACAACTGATTTGTTTAAATTTCCAAGATGTTAAAAAAAACACTATTTCCAGGTATCCACTATTTTCAGTTATAAAGCTTATTCATCACTTACATTAGCAAAAGTAGATAGATAAAAGCAAGTTTTAACTTAAATGTATAAATTTATCAAATACTGAAAGGTGAACTGGATAGGTATATTTCAGAGAGACATATATTAAAAACTTACCCCAGTCTTCATCACTTATTCTACTAAAGGAACGGTCCCTCAGAATTCTAAAAAAATGATATCATATCAGTTAGGAAAGGAGGGAGTATACACTTAAAAAAAAAAGAAAAAAAAACTTGCATGCAGGTAACTTTACTAAAAATGAAAAAAGAAATACTCACCCAGCATTGTTAATCACAATATCTACAAGATAAAAACACTGAAGTCACAAATATATAAGCAAGCATATTAATGTGCATTTGCTTAAATTACATTTATTTCAAAATTGGGGTTTTCTGCCAAGGAAAATTGTATATATAATCAATAAACAGTGTTATCAAAAGAAAATTTTATACCTATAGCAAAAAATATTCTGATTCATAAAAACACAGCAAGTATCATCTTATTTTGGTGCTTTGCTCTCAAACTAACATTCTACTCTTCCTTCTGCTGAAATTCTATCATCTTATTTATAGAATTAGCTACTGCGCAACTCTTAGGTTCTTAGAATTCAGTGGCAGCCACAAGCCACTTTCCATTTAACCTCAAAATTCACGCAAAAAGTTAAAAAAGACTTTTTTTCTTGCCACTCAAAAGTCAGAAACCCAGAAAGAAAACCATTAGTTAGAAATACATAAATGTATTCTTCTTGTGAAAAGAAATTATATTTTTTAAGGTGAACCACCAATGTATCTATTTTCACCCTATGACTTCACACCTTTGTGGTCTCTATCCCTGTCACATACATGCAAAAATGGCTCTTATAAGCTCAACCAAGCATGACTAGAAAAATAAATATGCTAGACAAGAAAAAGGGAGAGTACACTGAAACTACAAAGAAAAAAATTAATGTTTTTTAGATACTAAACTTTTTGGGCTGCAGTAATGTTTCTCTCCAGAATTCAATAATCAATCTCATTTAAAATATGTGAAAATAAACCAGGAAGGTTATCTAAAGAACAGTGCACTAAACAATATATTGCAAATGCTTCTTAAAAATTAAGATTTTTTAAAATACAAATTGACCCTTGAACAACACAGGTTTGAACTGCATGGGTCCACTTATATGTGAATTCTTTTTTTCAATAAATATATTAGAAAACTTTTTGGAGATTGGAAACAATGTGAAAAAACTTGCAGACAAACCACATAATCTAGAAATATCAAAAAAAAAATAAGGAAAAGGTATGTCAGAATACATAAAATACATGTAGGTGTTAGTAGCCTATTTTATTTATTAACTGTGCCATTTATTAACATAAAATACACATAAGTCTATTACAAAAAGTTAAAATTTATCAAAACACGCACACAAACACAGACCATACATGGCACCATTCACAATAGAGAAATGTAAACAACTATAAAAATGCAGTATTATGTTCTAGCCAGTCAGATAAAAACAAATACCACATGATTTCACTTACATACGGAATCTAATGAACAAATTGAACTAACATGCAAAATGGAGACAGACTCATAGATAGAGAGCAGGCTGACGGCTCTGCGGGTGGTAGCTAGGGGGTTGAGAGTTGAGCAAAAAGGAAAATGGACTCATGGACATGCACAACAATGTGATGATTACAGGGGAGAAGGGGTATAAGGGAGATAAATGATAATGGAAAAAATACAATGAAAATTTTAAAATAAAAAACAGGCAATATTAAATAACTGCATAAAATTAACTCTAGTACATACTGTATTACTATAATAATTTTTAACCACTTCTTGTTGCTACTGCAGTGAGCTCAAGTGTTGAAACTATCAGCTTAAAATGCCATGTGACGCTCATCACTTCACATGAGAAGTTCTTCTCTTCAGCAAATTGCATATAGCAGTAAAAAATGATCTCTCACAGTTCTCCTGTATTTTTCATTCTTTAGGGCAATACTGTAAACCTGAATGGAATGCATACAAAGTGCTATTACTAATGCTGGAAGTGCTCCTAAGAAGCAGCAAAAAGTCATGACATTGTAAGAAAAAGTTGAGCAGGTTCTCTTACACCAACTGCGTAAGAGTCACACTGTAAAAAGCAACAACCTCTCTTCTGGTCTGCCATCACTTGGCAGCCACGAAGCAGCAACCACACATGAGGGCATCTCCATCCACACTGGCCAGGCTGATGTCCAGGCTGGCAATGCCTGCTGGGAGCTCTATTGACTGGAACACGTCATGCAGCCTGATGGTCAGATGAGACGCCAAGTAACAAGACCTCCAGGGGCAGGGGGATGACATGACTCCGCCAACTTTCTTCAGTGAGACAGGTGCTGGCAAGCATATGGACCTGAAACCCAGTGTCACTGATGCAGTTTGTACTGGAACCTCCCACCAGCTCTCTCACCCTGAGCAGCTCACCACAGCCAAGGAAGACACTGCCAATAGCTAAACACACGGGCAATGCACCATTGGGAAAAAGGTCATTGACCTCATCTTGGACACAATTCAGAAACCAGCCGACCAGTGCACAGGTCTTCAGGACTGCTTGGTTTCTCACAGCTTTGGAGGGGGAACTGGCTCTGAGTTTGCCTCCCAGCTGATGGAACATCTGATGATTATGGCAAGAAGTCCAAGTGCAGTTCTCCATTCACCCAGACCCCCAAATTTACACAGCTGTAGTTGAAACCCTACAACTCCATCCTCTACACACACTACCCTAGAACACTCTGTGCCTTCATGGTTGATAACGGGGCCAACTACAACATCTGTCGTAGAAACCTCAATACTGAGTGCCCAACCTATGCTAACCTGAATAGGTTGACAGGTCAAATTGTGTCCTCCCTCCATCACTATTCCCCTCAGCTTTGAAGGGAGCACTGGAAGTTGATCTGACCGAATTTCAGAGCAGCCTGGTCCACTTTCCCTGCATCCACTTCCCTCTGGCCACATATGCCCCTGTCATCTCTGCTGAGAAAGCCTACCATGAACAGCTTTCTGTAGCAGAGATCACCAATGTGTGCCTTGAGCCAGCCAACCAGGTGGTGAACTGTGACCCTCACCATGGTAAATACATGGGTTGCTGCCTGTTGTATCAGGGTGACATGGTTCCCAAACATGTCAATGCTACCACTGCCACCATCAAGACCAAGCGTACTTGTCAGAAGATGGCAACAAAGTAGGTGGGAGCTAAACCTCTTGCTCATGCACCCAGCTGGGACACGTGGGCATCTTCTGAAGAACTGAGTGATCAGGTAAAGAAATTCCAGCTTATTTGAATCAAGTTTGGAAACCAAAGGTTGCAGAGGACACTAGAAAACGGACAGTAAGGAGGTTTTGTAGGCCGTCAGGAAGGTCCCCAGGTCCTGTGCCGAGAACATGGCTACGCAGGCAGTCCCTGGCACTGTCCCAGGGACCACGGCCACCGCAGGAGCTTTGCAGGAGAGGCGGCTCAGCGATCGTAACTTGCCAGCTCCTTCCCCTCCCAGGGCGGGGAAGTCACAGACCCGCGCCAGGAGAGACCTGGGTGCTGCGCAGTGGGAGACACAGAGCAGGTGGTGCAACGCAGCTTAGACAGTGGTCGTTGGCTGGGTCTACTGGTGACACCGGGAGATGGGAAAGAGAAGGGCCACGACTAACCATGACCTAGATAGTCCCAGGACTGGTCAGAGTTGGGCTGAGTAAAAATCCTTGTGATTGTTAGGAAAGGTAGCCCACAAACAAGGGGAATTCACTCAAAAAAAGGCTCTCAGTCGCTGTGCAAGGAAGGACCTCTGGTGCCCTGCTGCAGCGGCCTGCTAGGACAGAGGAGGAAGAGGGGCATGAACTGCTCCAAATAAGGGTACCCCAAAGTGGGGCAACTGGGGCCAAAGAGGTACCAGTCCCCAGAGAGAATTAATTTAATACGGGAACCAAACTGCCCAAAAAGGACTTTGCAGGAGCACAGCGCCCAAGCCAGCAAAGAGAAGGAGGGGTGCAAATGCTCCCACTCCATGCACCTCACTGATTAATCAAAGGGCTGCACACAAAGGGGGACTGAAGGCGCCGGCCTACTGCATATGGACAGTGTGGGCCATGCAGCACTCTGAGCACTCAGCTGGAGGCTGTGAGCCGGGGAAAACGCAGCCCAGACACTGCCCCCATCCTCGCAGATCCACAGGAGACGGGGGAGAAAATGAGAACAAGAAACAGAGCCCAACTCCCCTCTGACTGTGGCATCAAGTAAAAGAGCAGAACCCATTTGGTGGGTTTAAAGTCAGCAGGTGGCTATTTTCTTTCTTTTTTCTTTTTTTTTTTTTTACTTTCTTGCAAGTATAAGACAGTAAGACCTGGTGCTGTGAAAGGACCAAAGACAGATCCAAAGAGACATCAGAAGGCTAACGCCAACAACTGAGAAAAAATTGCACTTTGATATCCTTCAGAACTTGCATTTTATTTTCTATTTTATTGTTTTGCTTTTTATATTTTAATTTTTAAATTTTTCTTCCTTACGATTAATTTTGTTTTATTTGATTTTCTTGTTTGACTAGTTTTCCTGTTCTATCCTTCCTCTTAGATTTTAATTTCTCTTCTGACACTAAACCCATATTCCAATAACACACTACTCTTGGTCTTTTAATTTTTTTTTTTTTCAGATTAAATATTGCTTGTCTTATTAATGTTGTTCCAAATCCCACACAGCACCCTACCCGGGTTTTGGCCCATTTCACTATCTTCCTGAGCTGTACTACTGTCGTGGTTAACTTTATTTTCTCCTACACTACCACAAATTTCTATCATTTACTCTCACTATATCTCATAATCTAACCTCACATAGGCATTCTGTTTTCTGGAGTCAGCTCACATTCTCCTCACATCCCTTTAAGAGTCTCATCTCTTTTTCACCTTTTATAACAAGTGGCTACTTGGGTGAATTATAATGCTTATTGTGGTACTTCTCCAAGGATCGCCTATCTGTTCCCTACTGATTACTTCTTTAATTCCCATAGAACACTCCCACCTCTGCTGTTTTACTCCATTTTGCTTTTGCCCTGCCCCTGATCACAGACAAGGTAAGGTGGGAGTTGTGAATACCAGTAAATCAGCAGAAGGAGAGAAAACCAACCAACAAAGAAGCCAGCAACAGGAAACGCCCAAGTGCAAGAAGAGACATCACACAAACAGAAGAAAGGGCAAGCCTAGAGCATCCAGACAAGATCAAATAGGCCACACCACTGAATCCACAGAACTCCAAACACAGAAGTTCACACTACAAACATAGCTGGCAAAGCAGAGCACCAGGAATCACAGAAACAAAGAAAGAGTCCCCGAAAATGGGGAGACAAAGAAAGAACCAGAAACTGAAAGGAACAGCAGACTCCCCACTAAAAGAGCTGAATGAAATGTAGGCAAGCTAACTATCAGATATAGAATTCAAAAGAATGGAGATAAGGATGCTCAAGGAACTCACAGACAACTACAAGGAACTCAATGAGAACTACAACAGTATGAAAAAGGAAACAGAAATCTCAAACAAGAACCAGGAAGAAATGAGTAATACAATTTCTCAAATAAAAAATACACTAGAAGGAATTACAAGCAGGTTGGATGAAGTAGAGGACCGAATTAGTGAGCAGGAAGACAAGGTAGAAAGAAATACCCAGGTAGAGCAGCTGCACAAAAAAAGACTCAAAAAATATGACGATACCTTAAGGGAAATGCAAGACAACATGAAACACAACAACATTCAAATCATAGGAATACCAGAAGGAGAAGAAAAGGAGCAAGGGACCAAAACCCTGTTTCAAAAAATAATGACAGAAAATTTCCCAAACCTGGAGAGGGAAAATACCATGCAAGTTCAGAAAGCACAGAGAGTCCCAATCAAGATGAATCCAAAGAGGGCTACTCCGCGGCACAAAATGCCAAGTTTTAAAAATAAAGAGAGAATCTTAAAAGCGGCAAGGGGGAAACAAGAAGTAACATACAGGAGTGCAAAGATAAGGCCAGCAGCTGATTTCTTCACAGAAACACTACAAGCCAGAAGGCAATGACAAGAAACATTCCAAGTAATGAAAAGCAAAGACCTGTAACCAAGACTACTTGATGCAGCAAGGATCTCAATTAAGGAGTTTCCCAGACAAAAGAAGGCTAAAAGAATACACATCTACCAAACCAGTACTGCAAGAGATGCTAAAGGGACTGCTATAAGAGGAAGAAAAAGAGAGAGAGAGGAACATAGGTACAAAGAGGGAAAAATGAGCAAGAAATCCAAAACTTCCTGGAAACAAATGAAAATGAACACACAATTGTCCAAAACTTATGGGACACAGCAAAGGCAGTCCTGAGAGGGGAGTCCACAGCGATACAGGCCTACCTGAAAAAGATAGAAACATTTCAAATAAACCTAACACAATAATAACCTTAACCTATCAATAACAACCTTAAATGTTAATGGATTAAATGCTCCAATCAAAAGACATAGAGTATCCATGTCTTACTATGTCATAATGGATAAAAAAACATGACCCACACATATGCTGCCTACAGGAGGACCTCCTCAGGGGAAAAAAAAACAGACACTCTGAGAGTGAAGGGTTAGAAAAAAATATTCCAAGCAAATGGACAGAAAAAAAAAGCCAGGGTACCAACACTTATATCAAACAACAGACTTCAAAACAAAGAGATAAAAAGAGATACTGAAGGACACTACATAATACTCAAGGGAAGAATCCATTAAGAAGACATAAAGATTGTAAACATATATGCACCCAACATAGGAGCACACAAACATATAAGGAAAATCTTGGAGGACTTCAAGAAAGATATAGACAGCAACACACTTACACTAGGGGATCAGAACCCCCCACTGTCAAAAATGGATAGCTCTTCTAAACAAAATATCAACAAGGATATTGTGGCATTGAACAATGTCCTAGATCAAATGGACTTATATCTGATATATATAGAACCTTTTATCCCAAAGAAGCAAAGTACACATTCTTTTCAAATACACATGGAACACTTTCAAAGACAGACGACATGATACGACACAAAAGCCTCAACAAATTCAAGAAAATTAAAATCATATTGAACATTTTCTTGGACCTCAGGATTAAACTAGAAGCCAACCTCAAGGAAAAAATTCAAAAACACTCAAACTCCCCTGGGGACTGAATAGCATGCTAGTAGACAATGAATGGGTTAATAATGAGATCAAAGAAGAAATCACAAACTTTCTCGAAACAAAAGAAAATGAACACACAACTGTCCAAAACTTATGGGACACAGCAAAGGCAGTTCTAAGAGGGAAGTTCATGGCAATACAGGACTACCTGAAAAAGATAGAAACATTTCAAATAAACAACCTAACACAACACCTACAAGAACTGGAGGAAAAACAAACAAAGCCCAGAGTATTAGAAGGGTAGAAATAACTAAGGTCACACCAGAATTCAATGACATAGAGACTAAAAGAACAATTCAAAAGATCAATAAATCTAGGAACTGGTTCTTTGAAAAGATAAACAAAATCAACAAGGCTTTAAGCAAACTTCTCAAGAAAAAAAGGGAGAGGACCCAAATAAATAAAACCAGAAATGAAAGAGGAGAGATCACAAATGATACCACAGAAATACAAAGGACTGTAAGAAATTGCTACAAGGAACTCTATGTCAAGAAACTTTAAAACCTGGATGACATGGACAAATTCCTGGAGAAATGTAATCTTCCAAACCTGAATGAAGAAGGAGCAGAGAGCCTGAACAGACTGATAACAGCTGGGGAAATGGAAGCAGTAATCAAAAAGCACCAGGCACACAAAAGCCCAGGACCAGATAGTTTCCCAGGAGAATTCTACAAAACATTTAAGGAGGAGCTAACCCCTACCCTTCTCGGACTATTCCAAAAAAACCAAAAAGAAGGAAGACTCCCAAACTCTTTTTATGAAGCCAGCAACATCCTAATCCCAAAACCAGATAAAGACACCACAAGGAAAGAAAACTACAGGCCAATATTGCTGATGAACATAGATGCTAAAATGCTCAACAAAATATTGGCAAATCGTGTCCGGCAACACATTAAAAAGATCATCCACCATGATCAAGTGGGATTCATCCCAGGGATGCAAGGATGGTACAATATTCACAAATCAATAAACGTAATACATCACATAAATAAAAGGAAGGACAAAAATCATAAGATCGTATCAACAGATGTAGAAATAGCATTTGACAAAGTACAGCAACGATTTATGATCAAAACACTCAGCAAAGTGGGAGTAGAGGGAGCATAGTTCAACATAATAAAGGCCATACATAAGAAACCTACAGCCAACATCATACTCAATGGACAAAAACTAAAATCTTTCCCACTAAGATCAGGAACAAGACAAGGGTGTCCACTTTCACCTCTTCTAGTCAACATAGTATTGGAGGTCCTAGCCACAGTGATCAGACAAGACAAAGAAATAAAAGGCATCCAAATAGGAAAGGAGGAAGTAAAACTGTCATTGTTGGCAGATGACAGGATTGTGTACATAGAAAATCCCACAGACTCCACCAAAAAACTACTCAGCCTAATAAGTGAATTTGGCAAAACAGTGGGGCACAGGGTCAATATTCAGAAATTGAAGCCATTTTTGTACACCAACAGAATCAGTAATCAGGAAAAAAATCCCATTCACTATAGCATCAAATAAATAAAGTACCTAGGAATAAACCTTACCAAGGAGGTAAAACATCTGTACTCAGAAAACGGTACAACACCGAAGAAAGAAATTAAGGAAGATACAAATAAATGGAAGCATATACCATGTTCATGGATTGGAAGAATTAACATCATCAAAATGTCCATACTACCCATAGCAATTTACAGGCTCAACAGAATGCCTATTAAAATACCAATGACATATCTCACAGATATAAAACAAACAATTCAAAAATTTATATGGAACCATAAACAACCCTGAACAGCCACAGTAATTCTGAGAAAGAAGAACAAAGTCAGAGGGTCATAACACCCAATATCAAACTATACAACAAGGCTAACCAAACAGTCTGTCAACAGACTGTTGTGTAACAAGGCTGTCAAAACAGTCTGGTACTGGCATAAGAACAGACACATAGATCAATGGAACAGAATAGACACCCAAAAATAAACCCATGTCTCTACAGTCAATTAATTTTCAGCAAAGGAGGCAAATGCGTAAAGCGGAGTAAAAATAGCCTCTTCAACAAATGGTGTTGGGAGGTCTGGACAGCTCCATGCAAAAAAATGAAACTCAACCACCAACTTATACCATACACAAAAGTAAACTCAAGGTGGATAAAAGACTTAAATATAAGTCATAAAACCATAAAAGTCCTAGAAGAGAACATAGGCAGGAAAATCTCAGATATCCCACGCAGCAATATTTTCACCAATATGTCACCTAGAGCAAGGGACATAAAGGAAAGAATAAACAAAGGAGACTTCAACAAACTAAAAAGCTTCTGCACAGCTAAAGAAAACATCAGCAAAATGCAACGGGAACCAACCATATGGGAAAATAGATTTGCCAATGATACGTCGGACGAGGGTTTGATCTCCAAAATTCATAAAGAACTCACACGACTCCACTGTAGGAAGACAAACAACCCAATTGAGAAATGGGTAAAGGACCTGAACAGATACTTCTCCAAGGAGGACATATACAGGGCCCAGAGACATACGAAAGGATGCTCTGCGTCACTAGCCATCAGAGAGATGCAAATTAAAACCACAATGAGATACCACTTCACACCAGCCAGAATGGTCATCATAAACAAATCAACAAACAACAAGTGCTGGCTAGGCTGTGGAGAAAAGGGAACCTTAGTGCATTGTTGGTGGGAATGCAGACTGGTGCAGCCACTGTGGAAAACTGTTTGGAACTTCCTCAGAAAACTAAAAATGGAACTGCCTTTTGACCCAACAATTCCACTGCTGAGATTATACCCTAAAAATCTGCAAATACCAGTTCAAAAGAGCCTATGTACCCAAATGTTCACAGCAGCACAATTTACAACAGCCAAGTGTTGGAAACAACCTAAGTGCCCATCAGTATATGGGTGGATGAAAAAACTGTGGTACATTTACACAATGGAACACTACACAGCAGTAAGAAAGGAACTCCTACCATTCTCGACAGAATGGATGGATCTGGAAAGCTTTATGCTAAGTGAAATAAGCCAGGTAATAAAAGACAAATAGCATATGATTTCATATGTGGAACTATAAGTGGAACTTTATCAACAAAATAAACAAGCAAGTTAAATGTAATCAGAGATATTAAAGTGAAGAACAAACTGACAGTGAACAGAGGAGAGGGGGAGGGGGAGCCAGGCGGAAACACAGGAAGGTGGCCAAGGAACACGCATGGGGGTCTCATGGATAAAATCAAGGGGG
>PVJD01011512.1:0-45797 GCA_004026545.1 Mormoops blainvillei
CTGGGTAAGTCCCTCCTGTTGATAAGCCAAGAGTAACCAAGGCTCAACTACAGGAGAAGGCTGTACTCAGCCCACACAAAGGGCACACCTCACACACCTAGCCAGGGTGATAGCAGAGGCTGTGCCACTGGACCTACAGGACACCTACTACTTTAGGCCACACTACCAAGACACTGAGTCAAAGCAGCTCTACCTAATATATAAAAACAAACACAGGGAGGCTGCCAAAACAAGGAGACAAAGAAATATGGCCCAACTGAAAGAACAGATCAAAACTCCAGAATAAGAGCTAAGTGAAATGGAGATAAGCAATCTATCAGATGCAGAGTTCAAGATATTGATTATAAGGATACTCAAGGAATTTAGCAAGAACATCAGCAGCAAAAAAAAAGACCCAGTCAGAAATGAAGGATTCACTAATTTAAATAAAGAACAATTTACAGGGAAACAATAGTAGAGTCGATGAAGCTGAGTATCAAATCAATGACTTGGAATATAAGGAAGCAAAAAACGACCAATCGGAACACGAAGAAAAAAGAATCCAAAACAATGAGGACAGTATAAACAGCCTCTGGGACAACTTCAAGCACTCCAACATTTGTATCATAGGGGTTGTGGAAGGAAAAGGGAAAGAGCAAGAATTGGAAATCTATCTGAAAAAACGGTGAAAGTAAACTTCCCTATTTTGGTGAAGGAAACAGACATACAAGTTCAGGAAGCACAGAGAGTCTCTATTATGATGGATACAAAGAGGTTCACTATAAGACACATCATAATTAAAATGCCAAAGGTTAAAGATAAACAAAGACCCTTAAAACCAAGAAAAGTAGTTACCAGATGGCTGCCAGACGGGATGGGGGAGGGTGGGAAATGGGTAAAGAGGTAAGGGGATTAAGAAGTACGAACAGGTAGTTATAGAATAGCCATGGGGCTGCAAAGTACAGTATAGGAAATGGAGTGACCAAAGAACTTATACGCATGACCCATGGACATGAACAATGATGGGGGAATTGCCTGATAGAGTAGGGGGCACTGAGTGGAGGGGGCCTATGGGGGGAAATCAGGACAATTGTAATAGCATAATCAATAAAATATAATTAATTAATTAATTAAACAGAAAGTGAAAAGACTGAACTACTAACACAACCACGAAATAGCCAAACGATAAAACCTCAATATGAAGAAGCAATCTCCACACCAAATGCAGCCACAACCACCATCTGCTGAACCATCTCCTAAGCCAAAGTACTATGGATGCCCTGGAGGGGCACCAGAGAACGACTCTAAGCCTGAAAACAGTAAGTCTCCATTAAATGTTGCAGGACCAATAATGGAGGAAGTGACAACAGAGGAAATAACTCTCCAAGTAGCAAGAACAAAAAGAAAAAGGAGTCTTAGACAAGTCAAGTGATGATGAGAGCATGACCTCTAATGTTCCCATGCCTACACTTGATTCGTTTGAAGCTAAAATGGATAATTTTACTTCAATAATGGAGGGCTTTGCGATGAAGATGTACACTTAGTCCAAGCAATTCAAACTCCTAAGTACAAAGATTGCTTTACTTGAGACAAAAATTGACAAGCTTCGAAGACATGTCTCTTCCATGAATTCAAAGTCAATGACAGGGGCACCTCCAAAGAGTCCCTTCTATGCCAGTGTTGTAACCATCAAGACAAATCAACCACCAACAGTATCTGTTCCTCCAGTCCACCACAGGAGACTTCTACACAATATGGAAGGCACCGTATAAAAGACAGTGACAAGCAGACTAGGTCACAAAAATGCAAAGACATTGCTTCCAATTTTATGATCCGAAGCTATTTCAGAAAAGAGGAGAGGAGAGAAGAGAGCCGATACATCTGATAAGAGGTTAATATTCAAAATTTATAAAGAACTTACAAAACTCGACACCAAAAAAAAAATCCAATTACCAATTAAAAAAATGGGCAAAGGACCTGAAAAGATGCTTCTCCTAAGAGAACATACAGATAGCCAATCAATACATGAAAAGATGTTCAACATCACTAATCAGCAGAGAAATGCAAATTAAAATCACAATGAGGTATTATCTCACTCCTGTCAGAATGGCTATCATCAATCAATCAACGAACAAGTGCTGGTGAGAAGGTGAGGAAAGGCGAGCCCTTTTGCACTGTTGGTGGGAATGCAGACTGGTGCAGCCACTGTGGAAAACAATATGAAGATAGCACGACAAATTAAAAATAGATCTGCCTTTTGACCCAGCCATCCCACTGCTGGGAATATATCCAAAAGAACCCAAAACACCAATTCAAAAGAACATAAGCTCCCCCATGTTTACTGGAGCATTATTTATAATAGCCAAGAATTGGAAGTATGACAAGTGTCCATCAGTAGATGAGTGAATAAAACAACTATGGGACATTTACACAATGGAATTCTACTTGGTTATAAACAAGAAAATCGTGCCCTTTGTGGTAGTATGGATGGACCTAGAGAACATTATGCTAAGTGAAATAAAGCCAGTCAGAGAAGACAAATACCATATGATTTAACTCATATGTGGAAACAAAGTGAACTAACAAGCAAAACAGAGAGAGACTCACAGATAGAGAGCATGATGACAGCTAACGGGTGGGGGACAGTTAGGGGGTGGAGGGATTGAGCAAAGAAGAAAAAGGACTCATGGTCATGGACAACAGTGTGGTCATTGCAGGGGGGAGCGGAGTATAAGGGGACTAAATGGTAAAGAAAAAAATACAATAAGAAAGTATTTAAAAAAGAAAAGTGAAAAGCTGGACAGGAGAAAATATTTGCACATCATGTATCTGATAAAGGCTGGTACCCAGAATACATAAAGGACTCATAAATCAGTAACAAAAAGAAAAATATCCCAACTTCAAAATGAGCAAAGGATAAAAATAAATAAATAAATGATTTAAAAATAAAATGAAACAAAATGAAGTAGGCGAAGGAATCTAAACAGACATTTCTCCAAAAATAAACAAATGACCATCAAGCACATACATGAAAAGACATTTAACATTACTAGGAAATGCATATCAAAACCACAACAAGATACTGTTTCACACCCACTACAACACCTATGGAAGCAATGAAGGAAGGAAGGAGGAAAATAAGTATTGGTGAAGATGTGGAAAAGTTGGAAAACTCATACACTTTCAATGGGAATTTCACTGACAATGGGAACGTAAAACTGTAGAGTGATTTTGGAAAACAATTCAACATTTTAATTCCAACCTAGAATTCCAATCCCAAGAGAAATAAAAACATAGGACTACACAAAAACTTGTACAGGGATATTGATGTCAACATTATTCACAATATCCAAAAAGTAGAAATAACCCAAATGTCCATTAACTGGTGAATGGATAAACAGATATCCATACAATAGAATGTTAATCAGTAATAAAAGAAACAAAGTACTAGTATATGCAAGAGCATACTGTGTGATTTCATGCATTAAAAATATCCAAAAAAAGAAAACCTATAGAAACAGAAAATAAATTAGTGGTTGCCTTCGGCTATAGGTTAGAATGGATACAGTTTTGGGGGCGTTTTTGGCGGGGTAGGAGTAGTTTTGAAAATGTTCTAAAATTATACTGTGGTGATGGTTGTACGGCTCTATAAATGTACTAAAATTATTATAGACTTTAAATGAGTAAAATTTTAAATATGTAAATTAAATTTCAATAAAACTTAAATTTTTTAAAAGATCCGGAAAGGTATTAAAATCTTCAAAAGCGAGATCAAACACAGCAGACAGGATTCAAGGTTCTAAAGGTGGGCAAATAAAAGGGATTATTTTCTCCTCTCCAGATATATTTTTGTTGTTTTCACTTCCCTGAACAGTAGCAATTTATAAAATGTTTCCAATAGCCTAGCAGAACTCAATAATATATGACTAAAACAAAAATATTAAGTCTACTAATATTAAAATACACTTTCCAGAAATATACTAACAATACTCCTCCACATTGTAATGAATTAGAAGACTTAAATTTCCTCATCTGTGAAATAAACCATACTACTTAACTTCTCAGGGTTTTGTGAAAGTTAAATGAAATAATGCAGGTTTAACCTAATTCCTGGCATGTAATAAGCACTCAATAGATGTTAGCTGCCATAATTATAAATACAAGGTATTCAAATCCAGCCTGAGAATATTACTCATATACTCCATTATTGATATGCCAAAATGAATTAGTGGAGTAGAACGAACAGTGACTTGCTAAGAACGTTATGCTACCAGAGAACTAAGTCCATGACTACAAATTCTATAAGCTCATTAGTAGTGAAAAGGAGATCAAAAGAAGGAAAAAAATTCCTGGAGAATAAGCTAGTCAAATTGTTTCTTGTCTAGAGAAGTTAAGAATCAAAAGCTCTAGAGGTAAAGGCAGAGGAAAAACTAATTTAAAGTACACAGAGGTACCTACCACCTCCTAAATTTACACCACTAGGATTTGGTCAGGTCCTCTCTATCATACATTAGAGATTATTTTTTTTAATCTCTCTTTTTTTTTTAAGAGTACATTTATTAAAGCTGGGACAGTGAAACAAGGAAAGGCTTAGAATAGAACAAGCAACAGGAGAAAACCTAGACGGGGCTACTATCAGCTCACTGGAAAGTCAGAGAAAAGGGGGCCTTGGAGACAGGTTCCGGGGGACGAACCTGGGACGAGGTGCTGCTGCCCACTGTACCCCTCTTTGCAAGTATCAAGGGACCCTTAAAGTTTAGGAGATGCACGCCTGAGTGGGAAGACAGGTGTAGGCAAGCTTGCAGAACTAAGAGTGCAAAAAACTCCACTTTCAAATATGCAAGCACATTTCCCCACAAATAGAATGCAGAAGCATCTTACGAGCATTTTAACTTTGGGAGGTTGAACTAATGTAACATAGCTATAAATTCTGAACACAAAGCCCTCCAAATTTAAAAAACTTGCCAAAAACCTCACTGTATTATTCCAAAACTGGCTAGCTGAGTAAACTATAAAACTGCTTATACTATTGCCTAGTGGTTGAACCACTTTTACCAATAAAAAGGACCATCCACTTTCCTTTGTCAGGGTAATGTCGACACTGTTCTTTTTGTGTTTTAAAAGCATGCTAATTTTGGTCACTGCTGTGCTTTTACAATAGTTCAATACCCACTGCTATTAAATTTTAAAAAAATTTTTTAATCCTATAACAATGTCATTACATGGATATCACAGTGCAAATCAGGTAATATGCCTGAAAATTGGTAACTCTGGAACATAAGTTAGATCTGATAAACTCTCTAAGAAAAGCCAAACAACTGCCACTTTATGCTAGGCTGATAATTTAGGAAAGAACAAACTGAAAAATATCAGAGACAATGCCAGAAGATTAAAAAGTAATATTAAAGGAACAATAGATTAATATCCTCAAAGAACCTGCTCCCACCACTTAAAGAGAATTCTTACGGAAAAATGAAACTTGAATGATACAAATTTTGAAGTACGCAAGGATTTTAGGATATGTCTCCCATAAAATAAAACCACCTTGTACATGCAAACCCTCAGAAAATGATTATTTTCATTAAAAAATGATACGTCTACTTCTAGTATTCCATCTCTCAAATCAAATATGGCTTTTAACATGATCATAATAATCTTTGGAGAAACCAAGTCTATATAAATTGAGTTCATGGTTATTCTAAGCATAATCACTGCATATTCCTCATGACAATCTATCCTTTGTATGGTAGAGGATCAGGAGGTATATAAACTTCCATGGAATCACCAATACAGTTTTATGTTTCTTACAGAAAGGGGGGAATAAAGCTAAGTAGCTTATAGAGTAGTCGACATAAATTCAAGAACTCCAATTACTATTCTGATTTGTATGAGCCTTTCAGTAACTATAAATTTCACCTTGCTATTATCATTTTTTATTCATTTATTATTCTAAAAACAATTCAATACCCTTTCGTAAAATAACAACTTTCTAATCATTTACTGATGTCCAACCCTGGAATGTTCTAAGCTCCTTCTGATAAATCACAACCCGAATCCCCAAATATTTAACTCTGGTATATCATATTTCATTAATGCTATGACTACAGGACCACAGTTGTTAAATGGAGCATCTTTTTTACTGCAGACGACAAATGATAAATCAAGCATTATAATCGGTCTATATGTAATTCTTCCATCATCAGTTAAAGCTTATCAAGATGTTCCGAATGCACAAATACCAGGAGGTGAAAGATGACTTACACAGAAAGACAGAGCTTGTAAGGAACCTTTAGAAGCCACTGAATTTAATCTTTATATTTTAAAAGCTGTGTTAATTGAGACCTAAAGACAACAAATCGATCACACTACTAAACCCATCCTAGTCATATACACATGTATCTTACCTTTCTGATGATGTCTTAGAAGTGACAGGACGCCCACGCACACCTTTTTTACTTTTATAATCTAGAGAAAGGACCTTGTTTCTTAGGCTTCTTTCCCACTAGGAAAAAAAAATGGAATTTTAGTAATAAATATACCAATATGACAATAAAGAAGCATTTAAATTTTTGTTTCATTTAGAAATTCAAAATAAATGGTCAAATTCACAGTAGTTCACATAGAGGGGGGGAAAGTGCTATCTATAAAACACTTGGCTCTTTTGATAGTGTAGAAATGTAAGTCCACCAAAAAATAATAGGAATGAATTTTAAAGATTCAAGGTAACTTTAGGTAGGAAATCAACATTTCGAGATTCTAAAGATTAAATAACTATGAAAATTTTTGAATGTGCCTAAAGGAAGTAATAAAAATTATTACATGCAAAGTTAAATAGTGCCTGATTCTGAATTAACTAAATCTATAACATTTGGAAGGGATTACAATTGGCTTCCTATGAATTGCTGAATGGAAAATTTTAGGAAAGTGTCAACGTCTCACTGACAGAGTTTAGATTTAATCTGACTAGAAACAAAAGTTAGAATTGGCTTACTTAATACACAGTGTGAATCTAGACAAGTAAATTATTTATCTTATTTCTATGCATTAGTCTCCTTATTTGGAAGTAAATGTAACAGTAGTAATCTAATAAGAATGTATGATGATTATATACAAAATACATTTAAAACATTGTTTCCTTAAAGAGATATTTATACAGCCATGTTCACAGAAACATTGTTCACAATAGCTAAAAGGTGGAAGCAACTCATGTCCCATCAATGGATAAATGGATAAACAAAATATGGTATATACATACTATGCAATATATCCAGCCTTGAAAAGGAAGGGAATTCTGACACATTATAACATAGATGAACCTTGCCAACTATGAAATAACAGAATACATTTTGGTTTCTGCCCTCAGTTCCTGGCACAGAGACCCTAAAACCCTGTCTATGCCTAAGCAATAAGAGAACTAAGCACACAGTACACGTAAGCAACAACGCAACTTTTTTCTCCGAACAGTTTCAATTCATGGTTGGCTGAATCCACAGATGTGGAACCTACTGCTTTGGAAGGGTCAACTATATATAATATATAAGTTTTACTCCAAAATAAATTCAATATGTTAAAACATAAAATACATAAATGCAAAAAGTCAAAAAAATTTTTCTGAAAATATTTTTTCTTTCTATTAACACTTCTATTGGTAACAATCTTACTGTATGATAACATCCGGTACTAGTAAGTTTTTAGAAAATGGGAGCTCTCATTGGTGGCAATATAAATTAGTGTAAATTTTCTGTGAGACAATTTTGTAATATTTACTGAAACAATATAAAAATTCCTTAGACTAAGTAATTCCACTCCAAAATGGTTCCCCATATATGAAAAATGATGTTTACTGCAACAGTGTTTCTATCAGCAAAACTTTGAAAGAGAACAAACTAACATCAGTACACTAAATAAATAAATTATAGTACAGTATCTCTGGCATACTACAAAGCCATTTAAAAATAAATAAAAGAGATAAATCTAAATGTTAAAATGAAAAACACTAAGATATACAAGGTGGGGCGAAAGTAGGTTTACAGTTGTGAGAACGTGAAAAAAAGTTAATAAAGCTATTGTAAAAATCATATCCTGCATGACCTTTTCCGAACGAACAACTACAAACCTACTTTTGCTCCACCCTATATTATTAACCAAAAACAACAAAGCACACAACAATATACAGTTCATGATCCCTTTCTGCAACAATCAAAAAAATAATATAAACTTATATGTTGGCATCTGCTTGTCTTTTTCTTAAAAGGAATGACCAAAAAAACTGTTAATAGTGGCATGCCTTTAGAAAAAGGAACAGAGGAGGACTCTTTATTTCCTTCACTTTGTGCCTTTCTATACAGCCCAAATTTTCTAACCTTATGTAAATATTTTATTTCTTTTTATATCAACAGACATCATCTAGTCCTATTTATTCTTTCCCTTTTTAGTACATTCTATATAAAAGATTTAATAATTAAATGTTTAAATAATGTCAGAGCAACTAATATTAATGAAATCTTTCCTCTGAGAATAAGTTATAATAAATGATTAGTTTTTCTTGTCTATAACATAAAAACATATACTCGAGGTGACTTAAAACTTATTACCTTAAAAGTCTACTGTTATGAACTGCATTATGTCCTCTCCCCCTCCCAAATTCCTATGTTTAAGCCCTAATATAACTGTATGTGAAGACAGAGCCTGTACAGAGGTAATTAAGGTTAAATGAGGTCCTAAGGGCAGGGCCCTAACCCAACAGGACTGGCATACTTATAAGAACAGAAACACATCCCAGGGATGTGGGAGCACAACTGAGGACACAAGCAAGAAGATGGCCATCTGTAAGCCAGAGAGAGACCTTAGAGAAACCAACCCTGTAGGCACCTTGATCTTGGACTTCCAGCCTCCAGAATTTTAAGAAAAAAAACTTCTGCTGTTTAAGCCACCCAGTCAGTGCTATTTTGTTATGTTAGCCCTAGCAGACTGTTAAAACATCCAATGGATAAACTGGAAAATCTGAGAAAAATTCTACTTTTAAAAGATTAACAATGAGTTGTGCCAAGCAAGAGAAAAAAATAATACCGAAAAGATGCTATCTTAAGCCTCATTCATGAGATCTCTATAATACTGCTTAATAGTGATAAAAATTAAAGTCCTGCCCTGGCTGGTGTAGCTCAGTAGATTGAGTGCCGGTCTGTGAACTGAAAGGTCGCCAGTTCAATTCCCAATCATGCCTGGGTTGCAGGACAGGTCCCCGGTAGGGGGGCGCTCAAGAGGCAACCCCACACTGACGTTTCTCTCCCTTTTTCTCCCTCCCTTCCCCCTCTCTAAAAATTAATAAATATAATCCATAAAAAAAAATTAAAGTCCTGATTTCTAATTAAAATATCTTTTCAAAAATAATTGTGTTATCCTTTAAGATAAACCCTCTCAAATTTACAAAGCAATAGTAAAAGAGCAAATGATTCTAATAAGCTTAATATTTTCATAAATTTAAAATATAATTTATTTTACAATAATGAGAGTTAAATTTCATGAAGAAAAGCAATGCATAAGGTATACTTAGATTTAAACTGAAGACTTTAACCTCAAAGCATCAATCAGTTCAAGATACACCTGAAATACTAATACACCTAAAAAACTAATTTAAAACCCACAAATAACAACACATATACACACACAAAAGGACACAGAAGAAAATAAAAATTCAGTTTTACTACAATATTTTAAACACACCCAGTAACACTATATACTTAAAAGAAGTAAGTTTTTATATACCACCTGTGAAGTGTGATCCCGCCATTCTGAGCTTCTGAGTTTGGACAGTGGTGATTTAACGCAAACATCCTCTGGTTTTGCATTTAACATCTTTGTTATCTGAAACCAGAATGAGAAAATAATCAGTTTGATTAAAATACAAATAAGCTGAATCAGCTAACAGATTCATTATATTACCCTGCATTAATATTTTGCTATTAGTTTTAAAGAGTTTTAAATTACTGCTTTATTTATAGGCAGTTAAATATAATTTTACCTTTAAAAACTCCCATTCAGTATAAAGGTTGATAAAGGAAGTATCACAATAGCTTCATAAATACCCTCTTACTTACAGTCCTTTCCCCTTCTAATCTTTCAAACACTATCCCCAGAGTTCTCTAATACACAAATCCAAGTATGATTACAATACTTAAAATATAACGATGGTATCCATTACTTATAGATAAAACTCTTAAAAAAACTCTTAACAATCTAGGTTCTTTCACATTATCCACACATCACAAACTATACCCCAACCACACTGAATTTACTCAACCTTCTTCAAACAGGTCATATTTTATATCTCTAGAATTTTGTATGTGCTGCTCCCTCAATCTAGAATGCCATCCCTCCGCCCCTCCCTTGTGAAATACTTCAGATTCTGCTAGAAACTATTCTTTTATCCACACAACCATCACTCCCACACCAAGATATTCCTTTCTCTGGGTATCAGTATTTGGGACATTTGTATGACATTATTTACATTACTGATACATATATCATATACCATATTACAATTATTTGTCTACATATCTATCTTCTGCTCCAGACTGTGGATGTCCTTAAAGAGAGGGGCCTGATTTAGTCACTTTTGTATCTCCAATGTCTATGACTCATGATATGCTGAATAAACAAATGAATGAATGCATCCATCTTAGCCACAAGTTTCATTTATTTAGAACTAAGTATCATATTATGATATAAATCATTTATTTAGAACTAAGTATCATATTATGAAAAAGTTATAAATGATGGTTAAGCATCAAGTTCAACGTACAAAATATAGCATATAATAAGCACTGTGAACTACAACCAGTAACAATCTATAAATTGATTTCGAAGGGGGTAAACCTTAAGTCAGAAGGATAGAATAAATTTGAAGAAAGTGTTATCTAAAGTTATTTCATGACCACCTCTGAGTGCTCACAAAATCCTCCTGGGCACCAGTAACAACTTAATTATTTATACCTACTCTGTATTAAAAAGGAACATTTTTATTATTCTTCATCTGCAAAAGACAATGTCATCTCTAAGTCAATCATTCTTAATTAGGAACAACAGCTGCTTTTTCAGGGCAGTAAGGCAAGGGCTTCAAGCTGTTCATATCCATGAATCCTTTCTGAGTAGGTTACTTAACCTACATTGAATACTGTGTTATATTATATTTACCAAAGATGGCTACACCAATAATCCACATCCTACATGTTCTTTTGACAATGTAACACTGACACTGTTCCAAAACCAGGGGTGGTCTATGATCCTTATGTTTCAATCTGGGCTGGGCCATGACTTCCCAAGCTAGATCACCAAAAGTAATATAGCTTCTGTTTAGCTCTCACATGATTGTGTGTTCTCCCTTCCTTCCTCCTCTTTTCCTTCTCTCTCTCTCCACACTGTTGAAGGACAGACTATTTTATGACATGACCAGTGTCTGACCTAAGAGCTGGACCAAGTAAGAAAGATTGCTTACCACAAACCCCACCTTAAAGGTTGTCTAATCAGTATCAACACTCATTGTAACATAAATCAGCACCCGTCTCCTGCCTTCTGCTATGCGCTAGTTTCTGAACAGGCTGTTGTTCTAACCTAGTCAAGAATACAAAGTAATTTCCCATACTGGGTAGCATTCACATACTAGTACCCACAACTATCCCCCTCTTTTACCCTATATAAATGGTACCTGTCAAGTGGCTCAGGGAATCCACTTCATCTTGCAGCCACCCAAGACATGCCTCAAATGTAACTTTCTCTTAATAAACTCTGTGACTGCCCACTGGAGTGACCAGTCTCTTTCTTCAGTCTTTCCCTGCCCTCCACTTATGGAAGTAGATTTTCATCCTCAGGGTTCTTCCAGGGATCTGCATGTACTAGGTTGGCCAAAAAATCCATTATATTTTTTCTGTATGATGGCTCTAATAGTGTTTAGTTGTCTTTAACTTATTTGAAACAATTTTGTTAAACTGCACCGTGACAGCTGTCATATCAGTGTGCATTTTTTAAAAACTTATCAAAATTCGTGAATTCTTTTTGTGCAGCCATTTTTATATTGAAGATGGAAGATATGCAACATTTTCAGTGCAGTATTATTTCAAGAAAGGTAAAAAAAGCAACTGAAACACAAAAAAAAAGACTTGTGCAGTATATGGAGAAGGTACTATGACAGATCGAACATGTCAAAAGTGGTTTGTGAAGTTTCTTGGTACTACTGACATTTTGCCCAAATATTTCTTTGCTGTGGGGCTGTCGTATGCATTGGAAGATGTTTAGAAGCATTCCTGGCCTCTACCCACCAGAAGCCGACATACTCAAAATATCCAAATCAATAAAGTTATTGGTGAAAATGAAAAATGTGTATGCTACTTAGCCAACCCAATAATGACAGGTATTCACACCTTGGGAGCTCTGAGCCAGTAGGTAAAAAAAAATCTTGGATACCCTGAAGCCACTATGGTAGATAGATCACAGGGGAAGGCTATAAATAGATTTACACCAACATAATTTCAGTCTTCCCAACACAGATATCAATATAAGAGTGAGTGAGCCTTTAAGATGATTGCAGGCCCTAGCCTCCAAGTCAACCTAGCTAATTCCAACTAGAACAAGAAAAAGCTATCTCCAACTGAACCCTGAACAGACTGCAGATGTTCATACATAAAATAAGTATGTATCGCTAAGTTCTGGGGTAATCTGTTATATGGCCCTAGTAATAACCTAAAAAGATATCAAGCTCAAAGTTGTAGGATAGCAGCTGAGATTTAGCAAGATTGAGCTGGTTATAGGTGTTGAATATTTTGTAAAGTGAGTATCTTATAAAAGAATGCTGACATCCTCTGTGGGAGATTTTATATTCTTTTTCACAGTAATTAGTTTTTATCTTTTAACCTGAGTGGCTTAAATTCAATGCCAATGAATTATTTATCCTAACAAATATTCATGTATACTTCCATTAGGATGGACACAAAATATAACCCACTCTGTTTTCAAAGAGGGCACCTCCCTATGTCCCCCAAAGTATAGACACATAAAATCTGGGTGTTTATTAAACTGAACTAGCATCAAAAACCTCAAAAATGTTCACATATTCTTCCTTAGCAATTCTACTTTTAGGAATTTATCCTATGGAAATAAAATCAAAATATGTACATACAAATATTTATGAACAGGGATACAAACTGGGTATTACTTATAGAAAACTAGAAACAATGAGAAAAGAATAAGTAAACAAAATTATGGTAAGCCAAACAATGAGATACTATACAGATGTTATTAAAAAACATGTTCCAGAATTAACTTAAATATTATTTCCAATATTAACAGAAAAGCATACATACAGTGACCTCTTTTATAATGCAAAAAACCCATGTACGGAAAAAATATGAAAAGAATATACACAAAAATGTTTAACAGTGATTATCGCTAAGTGTTAAAAGGTGTTTTAATTTTCATTTTTGTGTTTTCCTATAGTTACCAAATGTTAAATTTTTTAAATAGCAATACCATGCAATTATTAAAAGCAAGGAAAAACACTTAAAACTCCAGAAAAATCTATGTTTCAACTTCAACTGGTCAATATATTATAGACCTAAATCTCTCACTCTAATATTGTATATCAGTGACAAGCAGATATCAGGTATAACTACTACTGTCAATTTTTTCTACACTCACTTTTTTCTTAATGATTAACCAATCAAAAATACGTAAGCCTTTTTGCAACACTCTGATCTCTTCTCAGACAAATTTTAATCATGGTCTCAACTGTGTACAATTAACAAAGATTCTATGATACTAATGATTCTATAAAGCATTTATTACAATTCCATTACAAGAATCAAAATGGACTCCTAGCCCTGACAGGTGTGGCTCAGTTGGTCAGGTGTTGCCTCTCAAAGCGAAAATCACCAGTTCAATTCCAGGTCAGGGCACATGTCTGGGTTGCGGGTTCGGTCCCCAGTCGGGGTGCCCATCTGGGTACATAAGACAGGCAACCAATCAATGTTTCTCTCTCACATCAGTGTTTCTCTCCCTCCCTCCCCCTCTCTCTAAAGATAAATAAAAATTTTTAATTAGAAAAAAATGGACCCCTAATAGTTAAGTATTTTTAATAGTCTCCTAATACTTTATATGTTGAAATTTAATCTTTTAAGGCAAAAATGGGTTCTAATCCCTTTCTGTTCACGCTATACTTAAATACATTGACAGAACTCTAATAACTTCCCAAAAAAACAAAGATCAAAAAGATTTATTTACTAATATTCAGGTGTAATACTAAACAAGCGATTTAGCAAATCAATTCATGAAGTAACTCTGAGGTTCATTTCAAACCTAATTCATTATAATATGACCTCAAAAAGAAAATGTTATTAAAAGCAGATAATCCAGGGAAAAAATATATGCTGGATTCTACTGACAATTACACATTGTTAACATATACTCGTTAAATAATTCAGGCTGAAATGGTCTTTGCCATGTTCTTAATATAGAACTTCAGAATCTTAATCACTTACTTGTTCAGATACAATATAGACATAAAGCTATTTTTTTTAAAGAAAGATATGGCTATGGCTTACCAAGGGAAAATAAAAGTCTTATTTTCAGTTTTCAAAATAGAGTATCAACATCCCCATGTAAAAATCCAAAGACTATGGATCTCCCCATTAGCAGAATTCAAAGTATTCACACTCTTACTCCACATTTATCCAGAGAGACCAGCCTTGAATTAACTACATCCAGCTTCTATCAAAGGCCAAGAATAATTTAATTTAGTAGATAATAATGTTCCAAAGATCAGACTACAAGGATAATGATTGCAGCACTGTTTATAATTTTTTTAAAAACTGAGAACAACTCAACATTATAACGGTAGGATATTTGGTTAAATTAACTGTAGCCTTCACTGGTGTGGCTCAGTGGATTGAGCACTGACTGGCCTGTGAACTGGAAGGTCACTGGTTCAATTTCCTGTCAGGGTATAAGCCTGGGTTGCAGGCCTGGTCCCCAGTTGGGAGCATGAGAGGCAACCGGCTAATTGTTCTGTCACACATTTATGCTTCTCTTCCTCTCTTCCTCCCTTCCCCTCTCTTTGAAAATAAATAAAATCTAAAAAAATCAATTAACTGTAATACAACCATAGAATAGAATATAACACAGTCTTTAAAAATGTTTACCACTGTAACCTGAGGAAAAATCCCCTCTAGGGTATAAAACAGTCCTGTAGGGACATCCACCACATTTGGCTTGTCCAGAGACATGAAGGTAAACACTGGTTTTCCCGAAAAGTTTGTTCAGACTCTACAGGTCTCAAAATTAAGATGAGAAATTGCTCCTCTGAGGTCAACAAGCCCCACTACAGTCAGTCTCCCATTTATAATAAGATGGTGAGATGAGGATCCTTTAATACTTCTATACTAATCTTTTGCACACACAAATAGAAAAAGTCGGCTATAAAATTAGGCAGAATGAACAAAAAAAAACTTCATATGAAACTATATAAAAGAATTTAGATAAATGAATTAACCCATGATGTTGTTTAGGGGTCAACCCTATTTTTTGCGGTATTAAAAATGGCTATCCTTACTTTAAAAATGAGAAGGTTATTCAGAACTTGACTTGTCAAGTATAAATATAACTGGTAAATGTCTCCCCCGAAAAAACCTGTATTCAACTATTCTCTGTTTGTGTCTATGTCTATACTGTAAATGTGAGATAATTTTTTACCTTCGGATGATACTGTTAAAATTAATTTAAAGGCAAGAAAATACAACTTAAAAAAAGAGACAGCCCTGGCTGGTGTGGCCCAGTTGGTTGGAGCATCATCCCGTAACCAAAGGATTGCGGGTTGGATTCCCAGTCAGGGCACATGTCTAGGTTGTGGGTTCAATCTCAGGTATGGGCGCGTATGATCCTTGGTCCAGGCACATACAGGAGGCAGTCAGTCGATGCTTCTCTTTCGCATTGATGTTTCTCTCTCCCCCTGCCTCTCTTCCTCTCTCTCTAAAGCAATGAAAAAATGTCCTCTGGTGAGGATTAAAGGAAATAATAATAAAAATTAAAAGATTAATTTAAAGGCAAGTGCTTATAAGAACTGGGTATTCTAAAATTCTTAAATATATAAAAACTAGCACAAATGCTTTTTAAAGTTACATGATCTAAGATTAGTCCTCAGTAAATAAAAGTAGCTTAAGTTTGATGGTTTAAGTAAATCAGACATGTCTTTTTATTTTGGGTTTTACCAAAAATAAGTCCATGTTAATAATTGGCATTTGTGTGTATGAAAAATGTTTCTAGAGGTTATAAAAATGTCATGTCCAAGCTAAAGAATGCTAACTAAATAACTTTTAGCTTTCATTAGACATATCAATGTATGTAGAAAAACTTAAAGGATATATTGCACAGGTAAACAATGGTTGTAAATTAAACAAATAGTTGGGACTATGGGAAACCCGAAATAGCTGCTTGGTTCTTTCCTGCTCCCTGCCTCCCCATCTTTTTGCTTTTTGCATTCCTTTATGCACCACAGTGCACTTACACTGGACTCAGATGAAGGAACTTATGAGTTGACATTACTGAAAGAAGACATCTTACACTACTGCCAAGGTTTGATAGAGTCACTTCAAGAAAATGCCAAGTTGGTAACTGTTTCCTTTCACAGTAAGCTCCCAGGGGCAATGTGTTTAAAGATCACTGACTGCCACCTGGAGATGTTTATTAGAAAGGACATCAAATAAAAGACACATTCTAACCTCACTGAAAGGGAACTTATCAGGCACCTAACCACAAATGAACATCTACCCCTACCTAGGAACATCAAAAGACGCCTAGAGGATGAGAAGCCACCAACACAAGAGAGAGACAGGTACCCCAGGGCATCAACACGGCTTGTGTACCTATAGGTTGATATTGAACTCAGAATCCATTTTGTCTCTCCCTGTCTGCTAATGATATTAGTCAAACAGTTATACTTGTTCTTTGGCTTTCTCTATCTAGTCCAACTTTATGATTATTCAACATGTATAAGATAATTATTAATACTCTTTTATGGCCTATGTAAATATTATACTAGAAACCAAATACAGAAAAATGGGACAGAAGGCAAAACTCATAGTTGACAGGATCATGATAGTTGACAGGATAGAAATAATCCACAGTGGTTTTCTTCTGCAATGACGGCCGTAAGACCTGACTGACTTCCATTTACCTGCCCTTCCCATTTGGGGAAAATCTGGCCTCAACTCAGATTCCATGGTTATAGTATTGTGCCATCCCCAATAGGTGACAATGATTCTGAGACTTCCTAGGAATAAGCCTTCCTAGCACTATGAGATCACACTGTCTGACCAAATGGTTGGTCATCAATTCATCCTTTGGATTTATGAACAAAAAGGGGAACTGTGGACGAAAGTAACCTCACAGAGTGATCTGATCATAACTTCCTAAATGGGCAGGTCATGGGGGTAGTCATGCCCCAAGCCTTTAACTTCCTTAGAGAAAGATTTTAAGCCAGCCACATCCACATTCTTATATATCTAGGTTAACATACCTTTGAAATACCAGAAATAACACCCCTCAAAGAAGGTATTAACATTTTGAAAGCACATGATCATGATCTTGTTAACTATCCGATAATCCATTCCCCACCTTCCTTTCTCCAATCTTCCTTATGTCCTCTCCTTAATTTCAAATGCATAAAAGAAGCTGCCACACTGTTATTCTCCAGAGCATTTGAGATCTTGCTCCCCATCATATGTCATCAGTTTGGCTCAAATAAACTCTTTATTTTTTAAAAACATGTTTACCACTGCTCTCCTGATATACTTATGCATGTCCAATACATATCTACTGAGCAATGATTTAAATCTGATTTTAGAAAATGATGTCCAGCCCTGACCATTTTGGCTTACTTAGGTGGCTGGGCATCATTCTGTAAGGTGAAAGGTTGCCAGTTCAATTCCCAGATAGGGCACATGCCTGGGTTGCAGGTCTGATCCCCAGTTGGGGTACATGGCGAGAGGCAACCCATAGATGTTTCTCTCTCACATCAATGTCTCTTTCCCTCTCTCCCTCTCTCTCCTCTCTGTAAAAATAAATCAATTATTTTTTAAAAAAAGAAAATGATGTTTACAACATAGTTAAGTAGAAAAAGCAAATTTATAAAACAGTATTTTGTGGTTTTCTGTTTTTTAATATATGAAATACTTGTTTATTATAAATAGATATAGATAGGCAGACTAAAAGGATATACACCAAAGTATTAATTTTGAATTGTATCTAGATAGTCTTCTTTTTGGTCAATTGAATTTTCAAATTTCTCTGCAACAAACTAGATTTGCTTTAGAAATATTTTTAAAACATTTAAACTCAAAATATTATTAGCGTCTTGTCCTTAATCCATCAAAGCTCTAATTCTTTCAACAATTTATTTCTCTATCTGGCTTGAAAAAAAAGCAATAATATAAACTACTAACATGAATTTAATATGCTAATTTTCTAGGAATTTCTACATTTTTTAAAATGCAGTAGTACAACTTTATATGTATATTGTTGTTGAACAACTAAGTAAATATATTGTAGATAATGAGAGTTAGAGGGAAAAAATTGAAAATAAGGAAAAGGGGAAGGCTGGAATAAGCTGGTAATCAATCTGAATTGGAAGTATCAGTATTGAATTTATGGCTTTTTATAGGTATACAGGTAAGTAAATAGAGAAATTAACATAGAGATGTGTATGTGTATGGGTGAGTATACACGCAGTTTCCTTGTGCTGTCTATTGAGAGGGCCTATATACTATGACACCTCAGCAGCAATGAGTATATCTAGTATCCAGATCCAGACTTCTAAATACCATTCTTCAATAAAAAGAACCAGGGCCCCTGGCTGGTAGAGCTCAGTGGATTGAGCGCTGGCCTACAGACTGAAAAGTCACCAGTTCGGTTCCCAGTCAGGGCACATACCTCGGTTGTGGGCCAGGTGCCCAGACAGGGGCATGCAAGAGGCAACTGGTGTATGTTTCTCTCCCTGTCTTTCTCCCTCCTTTCCCCTCTCTCTAAAAATATAAATAAATAAAATCTTTAAAAAAAAAAAAAAGGAACCAGGAATCCTTGGAAAGTAGCTTGTAGTGCCATAAAGTAAGGAAGCTCAAAAAAAAGAGAGGAGCATGTCATAAAAACACAGAAGCCAAACAAAGCTCTCCCAACGCCTAAGCTGGGAAACTCTGACCAACGAAAACAATAAAAATAATAGTACATTATAACCCACAGAATAAAATAAATACCTATGAATCCATATTGATACAAGTAAATTGTTGAATAAATAAGTAAGGGGAAAGAGCGACAGCTCTCCCTTACAAAAGAACTTCAATTAATAAATACAGAGGCAATGAGACAAATAGAAAATCACCAATAGAATATCATATATATAATTGTTCCAGGCAAGCTCCACTGCAAGACACTAAAACAGTGACTGAAAGCTTAAGAGAAAGCATTCTCACATAGATTCAAAGTATCTCTCCCAAAGTATCTATTTATTACAAAGGGAAGGAGCGGCTTTACAATGAAATAATCAGGCAGACACCATCTTAAGCAGGTGATCGAGAGTGACCAATGATAAGGCATAGGATCATCGTGGATCCCCAATAAGATACACTGGGAGGGCATATCATTTTTGTATTCTTCTCAAAAAGTTATAACCTTAATCTACTCACAAGAAGTTTGAGACAAATCAAAATTGAGGGATATGTGACAAAATACTGACCAGTATTCTTTAACAGTTTCATGAAAGAAAAAAGACTTAAAGAACTGTCATAGACTGTAGGAAATCAGGAAGACATGAAACTAAATACACTGTGGGATCCCTGATTAGATCCTGCAACAGGAAAACGATATTTGTAGAAACACTGATGAAATCCAAATAATGTCTGTAGTTTAATTTAAAGTATTGTACTAATGTTAATTTCTTAATTTTGATCTTTGTACTAAGGTCATGTGAGATATTAACACTGAGCGAAGTTGAGTGAAGGGTAGACAAGAATTGTATTATTTCTGTAATGTTTCTATAAATCTAAAGTTCCTGGAAAATAAAAAGTTAAAAAAATACATTTCTCTTTATTTTAGATGTTGTACAGTATTTACTCAATATCATGAATTTCTAATGGTGGAACTTCAGATTAAAATGCATGATGCAACAGCCCAAAGCAGAGCATTTCACTTCACTGAAGGTATTAAACAGAAAAGAAGTAGTCATTACACAGGTATTGAAACCTGGGTATAGTAGTAATTTAAGATTTTTTTTTAACCTCCCTTATTCACCCCACTCAGGCTAAGTCCAGAAGTTTATATAAAGAAACCACATCCCAAAAATCTGAAGTAAGCCAAGGTAGAAATAGAGTACCTAAAGCCCTATTATTTGTGGTCTCATCAGGTACTGTTGATTCTCTCTCATAGCCATCCTTTTTACACAAAATGCACCAAATTAAAGTTCTCTGTGCCAAATTAAAGTCTTCTGTGCATAACTTGAAATGCTTCAGAGAAAAGTGTCTAATACATTATTACAATGTAAAACAAGGTACTACTGCATTTAAATCACAAAGTTCTACAGGAAAAAAAATTATCTTTCTAAAAATGGATTCTTTGAAACACTTCCTATGTAGGTACAAACTTCATTTTGCTTGTTTTGCTATTCATGGCTTATAGAGAAGAAATAAAATAAATAAATAAATATTTTTTAAGAGGAGGTTTAAAGTGTCATATTCCAAACAGTAATTTTAGCACATGACTTGAGTATAACTCATACCTTTACAGTACTATAATGAATGAATGTGAGGTGCTCTAATACATTCAATCATCAAAGAAATATTATCTTACATTTTATATAAAATCTAAAATGAGGCCTGGAAAATATACTGGTGTATCTTACAATGACTTCATAAACAAGGCTGTTTCCAGAGAGGGATTCCTGGCTATGCTTGGTTAATTAGGATACACCATTCTCCAAAATACACTAGTCATAGTTTTACCGTATCTTCTTTAAAATGTTATTTAAAAGACAAATAGTGCCCTGGCCGATGTGGCTCAGTTGGTTGGAGCGTCATCCCAGAGTAGACCAAAAGGTCATGGGTTCGATTCCCAGTGAGGGCACATGCCCAGGTTGCGAGTTCAATCCCCTGTAGGGGAGCATACAAGAAGGCAACCAACAGTTGCTACTCTGTCACGTCGATGTTTCTCTCTCTTTTTCCCTTCCCCTCTCTCTCTAAAATCAGTGAAAAAAATATATATATCCTCAGGTGAGGATAAAAAAAATAAATGAAAGACAAATAGTAAAATACTTTCGATATTAGTAACTCTAAAGACAATGAACAGGTCAAAAGGAAAAGTAATACATACCTTATGTAACTCAGAAGGTGAAGACTTTTTCCTTTTTCCTTCTGTGACGATTTCTACAAAGACATGATAAAAGTTATCATTTAATATCTAAATGAGATAAACAATATAATAAAGTAAGTCCTTTCACAGTCATCCTTTGCTTTCAACTAATTTCTTGCTAGATATAAAATTTACATAGATACATTTTACAAAACCTGACAGACTAAAAAACATAAAGGTCAAAAATTAATCAAGAGTAGCAGATTCTTATATAATGTCTCCATTAAATAATATATGTTTCATGACAATTTACAAAAAGAGGTAAACTTGTGTCTAAGAACTAATTAAGAAATTCCCTGGCAAATGTCATAACATCCAATAGGTGTTTAATAAATGTTGGTTGAACCATATAACCGGACAAATTCTCAAATTCTTAGGATTGGGATTGGCGGGAACAATGCAGAAACTGAGAACTAGAAGATGGAAATATTTTACAAAAGCACTTTTAATTCTACTACATATTTAATCATCTATGCACCTGAGAACAGCTTAAGTCTTTCCTCACCAATATTTTTCAGAGTTCTGTAGGCTTCTGTAGGCTTCTTTTATGATTCTTTCACTCAATCAGCAAATATTTATTAAACGTCTATCATATGCCTGGCACTGTGTTAAGCAGTGACTACAGTGCAATGAGCAAATGAAACAAAGCCCAAGCTTTCCTGAAACTTACAATGTACTGGAATATATCACAGAATATATCTCATTATGTCTCATAATAAAAAAGAATGGCAGAAATCCACAAACACACCACTGCAATTCAGTGGTAAAGGGATAGTATTTTCAGTGAGTAATGCTGAAGCAATTTGATAACCAAATGGGAAAATAAATAAACCTGACCTCTACATCACACTATACACAAAAATTAACTTTAAATGGATCATAGATTTAAATGTCAAAGATAAAACAATATAAATGAAGCTTCTAGACTAAATAAATAAAGCTTCTAGAGTAAAAAGGAATGGAATATCTTCATGACCTGGGGAAGGCAATGATTTCTCAAACAAGATACAAGTAGTATTAATAATAAAGAAAAAGACTAATACACTCAGCTTCATTAAAATTAAGCACTTCTGCCCTGGTTGGTGTGGCTCAGTGGATTGAGCGCTGCTGCCCTGTGAAGAGAAAGGTTGCTGGTTCAATTCCCAGTCAGGGCACATGCCTGGGTTGCATACCAGGTGCCCAGTTGAAAGCGTAAGAGAGGCAACCAATCGACGTATCTCCTGCACATCAACATTTCTCTCCCTCTCTTTCTCCCTTCCTTCCCATCTCTCTAAAAATAAATAAATAAAATCTTTTGTTTTAACTTTTAAAAAAAAATTAAGAATGTCTGTTCACCAAAGCTCACCATTAACAGAGAAAGCAAGCCACAGGCAGAAAAAAGGGTATGTATAATACATATATCTAAATATGTACAGCATACGATTATAGTTAATACTACTGCATAATTTATACACATGACTCATAACTAAAATGTATAAAGAACTCCTGCAGCCCTTGTGGTATAGCTCAGTGGATTCAAGCACCAGCCTGCAAACCAAAAGGCCGCCAGTTCAATTCCCAGTCAGGGCACATGCCTGGACTGTGGGCCGGGTTCCCGGTTGGGGGCGTTCGGGAGACCAACTGGTCGATGTATCTCTCACACATGGATGTTTCTCTCCCTCTCTTTCACCCGCCCTTCCCAGGCTCTCTAAAAATAAATAAATAAAATCTTTTTTAAAAATTAAAAAAAAAAAAAAAAACTCCTCCAAAGCAAAGGCAAGACAACCCAATCTTCAAAATGGGCAAAATGCTAAGTATAATTCATACAAACGGAATGTATAAAAAACTACAAATCACAGAGAGACAACTCAATCTTCAAAATGGGGAAAAGTCCTAAACAGGGAGCACCTGGGGAGGGAAAGCATACTGACTGGGAAAGGATACAAGTCAACCTTCTAAAATACTAGAAATGTCCTATATCTTGATCTAGGCGATGACTACACAGATATGTATATAAAGCATCGATGTGTGAGAGAAACATCCATCGGTGGCCTCTCACACACCCCCAACTGGGGACTTGGCCCACAACCCAGCCACGTGTCCTAACCAGGAATGAAACTGGTGACCTTCTGGTTCACAGGCCAGCACTGAATCCACTAAGCCGCACCAGCCAGGGCTATCCAGCCAGGGCTATAGTCATTTCTTGAAGAAAACCCTGATGTAAAAATTACTTTAACCTCTATATAAGTTTTCAATCATTTTAAATAGGTTTTACCCCTTTACCATATTTAAATTTCACTTTCTAGTCAATTTTCTTTTTTTCTAGAGAGCACTGTACCTCCTCCTCACAGAGCAGGTGCTCTACATGTTCAAAGAAACTTCTCTAGTAACAAACTATAGAAATAATCCCTCTAAGTATAGTCTTTCTCTAGTCAATTTAAATATGGATTTTTAAAAAGGGAATATCAACTGCTTAAATTACAATTCACAGCCCTGGTGGGGTGGCTCCGTTGGTTGGAACATCATCCCACACACCAAAAGGTTGTGGGTTCAATCCCTGGTCAGAGTACATACCTAGGTTTCAGTTCCATTCCCCCATCTGGGCAGGTGTCGGAGGCAACCAATCAATGCTTTTCTCCCACATCAATGTTCTTGTGTTCCCTTCTCTCCTCTCTCTCTCTCTCCTCCCCCCCACCCCCGTCTCCCAAATCAATAAAGAACCCTAAGGTGGGGACTTTTTTTAAAAAATTACAATTTATAGACTACTATTTCCAAACTGATGAGTTAAAAGTGCTTCTATACTGCTTTGTGGCATGTTACCCAATTTCTTTAACACTATCATGACTTCCCAAAATTTTAGTTGCTCCACCTTATACTAGGTTGGTTTTGGAGCATTTTAATAAACATACAGAAGATGTGCCTCTACTTGTGATTATGTGCTATAGCACAGTGCTCAAGAGTACAGATTTTAATGTCAGACAACCTAAATTTAAATCTTGCTTACTAGTTGTCACTTCTCTAAGACTCAGAGTACCCAGCTTTTCAATTGTTAAGACTAAAGTGAGATAGTCTAATAAAGTGTTTAGCATCATGTCTGTCATACAGTTAGTGCAAAATAAATGGTAACTATTATTATTGTTATATTTTATATTAAAATATACTTCTTTTAAGAGACTTTAGTATATATTAGTATTAGCATGTAGGAAAATCTCTCTAATTATTCTCCTACTAAATATATGAGTCAAACAATTAAAAAGCATGACTTTTTCCCAAGTAACTTCTGTAATCATTCATTCACTTAATTATTCAATAAACATTTATTTAGGATAATAGCAATTACTATTGCCAGGCGCTATGCTAAGTACTTTACACAAATGATTTTATTTAATCCTTATAAAAGCCTAAGGTGGCCTTGGCTGGTGTGGCTCAGTGGATTGAGCACTGGATGCAAACCTAAAGGCCGCAGGTTAGAATCCTGGGCAGGGCATATGCCTAGGTTGTAGGCCAGGTCCCCAGCTGGGGTCGCGCGAGAGGCAACCGATTGATGCTTGAGAAATCAATGTTTTTCTCCCTCTCTTTCTCCCTCCCTTCCTCTATCTCTAAAAATAAATAAATAAAATCTTTTTTTTAAATGTCTCATGAGATCAGTAAAGGTATTATCTCTATTTTACAGATGAAGAATTTAGGTCTTGAAGAATCCAAATAACTTGCCCAAGGTCAACATGTTGATCCATCACCAATCTGACTCCAGAGGCAGTATTCTTAACCAGTATACTCTAAGAATGGTGGATGCTATGGGGATTAAAGGTAAGACAGTCCCTGCCACAGAGTTAATAGTATAACCGAACAAACTAAACAACTCAGCAAGGAAGAATACATGATGGGATCTGATAAACATCATGTAAAAGGTGCAGGGAAGGATCCTTTGAAGTTTGAAGTTCAGCTTTTTCACTGAAGTCATATTTAAGTTCCTCTAGTAAGTCAAATTGTTTAATAAATTTTTGGGAGCTCAGTTCCTGCATCATTGGTAACCGCTGAAAATTCAGAAATAGGTATAATTTCTTTTTTAAGTTTGAGTTAAGAGACAGTTCTTAGAAAGGCATAATTGAACTGAGCTTTGAAGTAAGTTTTAGATAACGAGTAAGTTTTAGACAGGCAGCTAGGTAAAGCAGCTCATATTAGCCAGGCTCCTAAATTAATGAAGACTTGCATTAGAGTTATCCCTCTGGGAGGCAGGTTTGAGACAGCACCATAACAAAGTTCCGGTCTAGATCTTTGGAGTTACTCAATCCTACCCATAACACATGTTCTGTGTTACATGTCCCTCTAATCTACTTTCTAATCCTCTGAGTTCGATAATCAGACCTGGAAATCACATTCACCACCCTAGATACCAATCCCTACAGCCTTACATCTCATGTAATTCAGCTATACCCTTTTATCTATATTTTTCTCTCTCTTCTCTAGCCCACTAAATTTCTTTCCATAGTAATACAATTTCCGTAAGTTCTGAATCTTTTCCTTGAACATTTCTTCCACCTTAGTTTAACTGAATCCTGGCTTTTTATTGACTACATTATTTTTTTTAAGACACTCTCAAGAAGATTCTTCTCCAGCTTATAAAATTAGGAGTAGAGATTAACAATCTCCTCCCTCAACCACAACTTCCAATGAATATTCTATCTTAATTGCAGTAATTCCCTTTTTAAAATTCCCATAAATTGGATATATTATCTCACCCATATTTGTGATCACCATGTACTGAGCCAAGACCAGCTCTCTAACATTCCTAGAATATTGTTACTTGATTCATAGTTTTCCTCTCTATCATTATCATCTACCATCAGTGTAAATTTCTAACACTTCTATTAATCAACTCACTCAATATAAAGGACTCACCTTAATTTACTCTAACAAACTTCCTCTACACACCCTCATTTCAGAAACATACATTCACGAATGGATTTAAGAACCAGTGTTCCACTTTTTAAATTCTGAAATGTGAACCTCTCACTCTACAACATACTGTCCTTTGACCCTTCCCTTTCCTCACTCACGCTGAATCCATTTTTTGCCCCCACATCCTGTCATACCCTTTAACCATAATTAAAACTAAATTCATTTTTTTTCCCGCAAATTCTTCTTCCTGTTCTACTGCTGAAGAAAGTCACATAATTGTAATAACTGCAGGTATACTACAAAGTCAAACTTGTTTTAACAAAGGCTTTGAAGATTACTTACAAGTAATAGTTCTTATACTTATCCCTAATTGACTTTCTACTCTATTTTGAGCTCCCAATACCACATGAAAGTCTCTTTTTCTACTCAGAGAAACTGGGGAAGAAGGGAAGAGTTTCCAAATCACGAAAGTCTGAGAAACACTTAATGCTCAGTCACTCTCTTGAAGAGGCACAATGTACAGCAAAAGCTCTGAAAAATCCTACAGTAAACAAAATGTTCTTATTCTACAGTTGTCACACATAATTGTCCATGAAACTTTCTTTTTTTTCCAAGTAGGGTCACTAATGTCCTGTGACACCAGAAGAGGTTAAAATTATAAATTTGTAATCAGAAAGCCCAGATTTTGAATCCTGGCTCTGCTTCTTACTATTGCTAACAAAGTCTTCCTAAGTCCCAGGCTCCTCATCTCTAAATTAGAAATAATAACCACCTTATAAGGCTTTTGAAAAAATTAAAGTTTGTAAAAGTCTTAGCACACTGCTTAGTACCTAAGTACTCAAAAAAAAACATGTAAGTTAACTCAAAAGAGAATGAACACAGATCTTGAAAAATGCTGCCTGAAGCAACCAGTTGAAAATCTAAAGCTTACTTGAACTTCCCAGTTTTAATTCAAAAACCCATTTGAGGTCGTGATCTAGAACTCTAATATGTTATACTTTTGTTGTTATTGTTAAACATTTCTAACTGTCATTCTCTCTTGAATGAGCCATGAATTTAATTATTATATCATTCAACTGTTAGTAAACCATCTCAGGTGCCAATATTTTTTTAAATTTTTCCCCATCTAATTTACAGACTTGGTATCCTGGTGAACCTGGAAATAAGATAATCTCATTTATAAATAATTTTAAAATATAGATTCAATATACTCTGAGAAAAGACTTAAGAAACTTCTCATGAGTGAATTTTAAACTGAGGCAATGACTACCCCTAAAGTTGCATTTGGAAGCACACATATGACATCAGATAAACAGTGTGCATTTTCCTAATGTGTCTACTTTACTTGAAGGTTTTAGGGGAGGAAAAAAGCATTTAAAACAAACACTGATCGACTGGAGACATAAATCTCTCTCTATAAGTACTTCCCCCTGCCCCCCAAATTACAAGAGACAGTTTATTTAGAAAGTTACGTAATAAAAGTGAGCAAGCGGCTCAGGAAACAAAGCAAAAGAAGGGCCCTTGGAGCTTAGGAGAGAGGAAAAACAAAGGTAACTGGCCTGGAGGGGGTAAAAGAGGGTAGGAAAATGCACTGCCCAGAGAAGGAGGAACTATATATGTACTTTCAAAGGCACAGAACATCTCTAAAGTATGCACACACAGATGATAACACTGGTTGCTTATGAAAGGGATTTCAGGTTTTCAACTGCTTCAGGCAATGTCCCCAGGGATCCGTGTTGCAGATAAGGATCCCCCCCCCCAAAAAAAAAAGTTTGAAACCCTGTCTGGCTAGCACAGTTGGAGAGAGCATTCTCCAGACACCCCAAGGTTGCAGGTTCATCCCTGGTCAGGACACACACAAGAAGCGACCAATGAATGCATGGATAAGTAGAACAACAAAGCCATGCTTCCCTCTCTCTCTAAAATCCATAAATTAAAAAAGAAAACAACTTAAGTTTGAGACGCACTCCTAAATAAATCTGGCATTGTTAAAGCTGTCTCTGCAAAAATAAACAGTGCATTAAGAAATGAAGGCCCTGGTCGGGTGGCTCAGCTGGTTAGAATTACCCAATAGGCCAAAGTTGCAGGTTCCATGCCCTGTCAGGGCACATAAAGGCATCAATCAATGAGTGTATAGATAAGCAGAACAACAAATCGATGTGTTTTCTTTCTCTCTGTCATCAATAAATTTAAAAAATCAGAAAAACGGTACAAAAGAATTGATTCACCAGGTGTTAGTCTGTGATGTAGTATCCAGGACTGAAGATAGTCATTTAAACTGTAAAGCAAAGCAATTTCAAAAACACAAATATGCTGAGAATAAAAACACAACTTAAGGACGGTTTTAAAGCTTTTGTTTGACTTTTTAATCACTTTTGAAAGACGCATGAGGAAGCTGGAAAAGAAAATAAATTAGTAAGCGGGTCAGTTTGGAAGAACGAGGTGTGTGGCAGCATTTCTCTAAGGAACGAAGAGTCGACTGGCAAGCCCCACCGTTCCACCTTCGCGGCCGCTATCTAACCGGAGGTAAGGGGGCAAGAAAAAGGCAAAGTTGAGATCAAAGGAATAGAATAAAGTGGAGTCTGGCGCTAAAGAGCTGGAAATGAAACTGGAACATTGGTGGAATTACGAGGAAGGCGTGGCAGGGCAGCGACAAGCCAACGGGAAAGATCCGGGGGCCGATAAGGCTCCTGCAGGGTGTTCCCAAGAGGAGGAAAGATTGAAAGGGTGTTGGGGTGATGAGCTGCGGAGGCTTCCGTGGCAGCTCGGACTCGGCGTTCCACTCGCAGGGACCCGGGCGAACTCGGAGTCTTCCATTGTGCGCGCCCCTCCGCTCCCCTCCCGCCCCTCCCCGCCCCCTCCTGAGCCCGATGCCTGGCAGCTGCGGGGGCCGCAGCACCGCCGCCGCCAGTGCCTCCCATTTGCCCACAGTAGGAGACAATCTGCTCAGCTCTCCCCCGACCCTTTCTCACCGGGTGAAGATCGGCGTCGCCCAGCCTTCCCCTTGTCCATCTTCTCCTGCAGCTGTAGTCGCAGTTGCTGTCGCTGTCACCTCAAGACCCCTCTGTTTGGGGGAGGGAGGGGGAGGGGAGAGGGAAAAAAACAGGAAAGTGTGTGTGGCGCTTGCGCAAGAGTCGTCGCGTGCCCTCAGACCGGAAATCAGTCGCCCCTCCCACCACCACGCGGAAATTACTTCCTGGGACTTGTTTTCTCTGCAGGTTGCCGCTTGCAGTGTGTTGGTTTGGTTTGGTTTGGTTTTTTTCCTTTAAGGGGAGCTTTTTTTTTCATTGGCTGCCCCTATGACAAAGTAAGACCCGGTGGGAAGTTTTAACCTGAGATCTTGAAAGGCTCTGCTGACATGGAGGACTAGGTTGACTGAAAAACGGGAAACTTTAGGAATTCTACCAGTTCACTGAATCCCGCGAGATGGTCCCAGGAAAATGAAAATAAAACGTTCCTCCTTTTGCAGTATTATTTTTCTCAAGGTCTCTCCTATATATTTGTCCTCAAGGCCCTTCCCCAAACTGAGAAACAAAAAGATCTAGTAATTGCTTAAGCAGTTTGAGTGAAAATAAACTAGGTCATCTGAGGATAAAAAAGTCAGAGGGGATCTATTTAAAATTCAAGCTCAGTTGGTTAGAGCGTGGTCTCCATAGGCCAAGGTTGCTGTTTCATTCCCCCATCAGGGCACATACAAGAATTAACCAATGAATGCATAAATAAGCGGGACAACAAATAGATGTTTTTCTCCCTTCCCCTCTCTAAAATCAATTCGTTTTTAAAGTTTAAAAAAATTATCAAGTTCCCAGGTGTGCCCTCCTTGGGACACACCCATTCAAATCTCCTTTTACAGTGGCAGTTCCGCCCATTCTTACCCCTTAAGCCTGTCTCCAAGACCACCTTTTCTCTGATCTTCCAGTGAACTTACAGTAGCCCTTCCTTGGCTCACTTATTTCCCATTACTTTCTTGAGAGCCAAAGCATCTTGCCTTGCCTGTCTCCTGTTGCTTCTTCCATTCTAGGCCCTTCCTTGTTTCATTGTCCTCAGCTTGTAACAAAGGGAAATGAATGAATGAGTTAATTAAATTCAAGATCTTTACTTTTTTTTTTCTGTTAAGATTTTATTTATTTTACTCTCAGAGGGGAAAGGAGAGAGGAGAGGGAAACATCAATGTGAGGTTGCCTCTCATGCGCCCCCTACTGGGGACCTGGCCTGCTGCAACCCAGACATGCAACCCAGGCATGTGCCCTGACTGGGAATCAATGGGTGATCCTGTGGTTCACAGGCACTCAAATCACGAAGCAACACCAACCAGGGCAAGATCCTTATTTTTAAAGACCCAGACAAAAAAGAAAAACATAAGCTGGACACCAATTTTTTAAAACATAAAATGCTGAGATGATGATAGAAAGTGGGCGAATGTAAACTGGAATTCCTTCAACTAACTTTCATTACTGTATTTAAGGGCATAGTCTTGTCCTCAATGAACTCAACATTTTTAAAAAATTTTATTTATTGATTTTAGAGGGAAAGAGAAGCATTAATTTGTCATTCCACTTAGTTATGCATTCTTTGGTTGATTCTAGTACATTCCCTGACCGGGGATCAAACCCGCAGCCTTGGCATATCAGGAGGTTGCTCTAAACAACTACCTGGCCAGGGCTGAACTCAAATTTTAGACTGATTATTTTTCAGTCCTTTCAAAGGACCCATCGGGTTAGAAAATTGCCCTATTTGATTGGCCACAATGTACATACTTAAATACTTTTTTTAGATTTTATTTATTTTTAGAAAGAGGGGAAGGGAAGGAGAAAGAGAGGGAAACATGTTTGAGAGAAACCCCAATTGGTTGCCTCTTATACACCCCAAACTGGGGATGTGGCCCTCAACCCAGCATGTGCCCTGACTGGAAGTCGAACCTGCAACCTTCCAATTCGCAGACCAGTGCTCAATCCACTGAGCCTCACCAGCCAGGGCTTAAATAAATTTTTTTTTAATGTGTAAATTTTAATCACAATATCCTGAACAAAATTCAACAGAGCACTCTAGTCAGCGGCAAAATGACTAGACTCGTATTGTTCCAAGCTAGAAGGAACCGTGGAGATACTTGAGCATAATATCCACTCCCCTCTCTCCGTTTTACCAAGGTCAACAAAGGGACTTTCCAAGTTCACCACTACAGCCCAGTCTCATTCTTGAGTCCACGTGTTAATTACTGTGAGGTCTGTGCTGAGGTAGAGGTAAGCCTCCAGGTGCTACTGCCTGTTGGGCTGTGGGGGGAGTGCCTTCCAGGGCAGGAGTAGCTGAACATCAGCAGTACTTAAGGGCTTGCTGAAATTGAAATTCACTACAAGGATTTCATATAGAGGCCCTCATTTATTTCTGTTTAACGAAAACTTTGCTTACTGAAAAAATCTGAATTTTAAGTTTACTCATAAATCAACCTTTTTAATTGAATAATTTACCTCAAGAATTAAACCGGCAAAATGTATTGACCAATTTTATAGGAAACAAACTCACTGCAAAAGATGGAAATGGAGCCGAGAGATGGAAACATAAAAAAGGAAACCGTAAGTAGACCTAATCTGTTTCCATCCAAACTAGCAGCTTCCATAAAAGTGGTTTTAAAGTTTAGCAGTAAGAAGTAAGCTTATGAGAAATGAAATTATAAGCAGTTAATCAAATAATTCAGCTTGCAAATATATCATTTAAGTTTTTCACTGAACCAAATATAGCATTTCTGCTAATACTTCATGAACCAATTTGTTTCTTTGAATTGGAGCTTGTTTTGAATAACATATGTAAAGATAAATGACCTTTAAGCTCAAGACTTTCAAAGAATAAGAGGAAAGGACAAACAATAGCACATATCTTTTAACCAGTATTTTTATTGTTTTAGGTTTAACAATCTCTACTGCATAGTTAAGTGTATTGCAAAAAACTAAAGGACTAAAAAGTTTAGCTTCTACTTTTGAAGGAGTTACTTAACAACCTCATTTTGCCTTTTATGAAAGACTAATTAAATGATCTTTTCTTTTAAAATGTTTTATGATGTTCAGCTGAAAGCTTTCCTATTTAAAAAATATGAAGACCAAAAAAAGTGAATGATTTTTCTTAGTATGTTTGAGGATAATGTCATTTTCTTTTATGTACATTTAGCTCACACTGTATAAAGCCTTTTAAATTAAAATCACTTGAGATTAGAAATTCATCAGCCCAGCATTTTTTAGAAGTGGAAAGGATGAACTGGTTTGATCTTAATGGGTAGAGTTCTTTATTGAGTGTCAGAAATGTCTATTAAGTGTTTAAAGTTTTAGGTATTCCTTGTATTTTTGTTTCAAAAGTAGTGGGTATGATTTTAACAGTTTCAAGTCCTAGGGGCACTGTGAAATTAATCAACCCTTTATTTTACCCTTTGGTTAACAATTGCTTTGAGGAGAGATTAATGAAATCTACAAAAGCCCCTTTCTCATCACAAGTGAATTAACTTTAAGTACAATATGAATGTAAATAAGTTTGGATGTGCACTGGAGACATCCTGACTTCCTGAACTGCTTTAAAAATTAAAATGAACAATCTGGAATTCTAACATGGGGTCCAGGAAAACAGATTTTGCAGAGATACTGGGAGTTCTGTGTCATGGTGTATTCACCTCATTTTCACTAATAGTTTATTCTTATCTTTAAAATATTGAGAACTTTTACATGAAGGGAGTTTTTCTTCCAAAGGTAAATGGACTAACATGTGATTAATTAAAAGATGCAGAAAGGTCATTGTTTGATTTCAAAGATACACCCCTGTTAGGGCAATCGATAACTGCAACCGGCCTAAAATGGAATAGCCTGTTCCCAGAGGTTAGGAAAACCTTCAGTAACTCGGGGTATTTGAACAGCAGATGGGTAATCTTTTGTCTAGGAAGCTATAGAAGGAATAGTATATGGACAAACCTTTAACCTAAGATCCCTCGACTGTCATTTGGCCCTGAGACTGAGCCCAAGGTACCCTATACATACACCACTAACTTCTATGAAGAGTTCTGTCTTAAAATGTATTTACTTAACATTTCTAAATTTGGTCAATTTTTTTAAGATGTTTCTTATTTACTTTTAGAGAGAGGGGAAGGGAGGGAGAAACAGAGTGAGATAAACGTAAGTGTATGAGAGATACATCAGTTGGTTGCCTCTAACATGTCCCCAACTGGGGACCTGGCCTGCAACCCAGGCATGTGCCCTGACTGGGAATCGAACTGACAACACTTTGGTTCACAAGCTGGCACTCAATCCAGTGAGCCACACCAGCCAGGGCAGTTGATTTTTAATAGAAAAAAAATTTTTCATATTATAATTTAGTATAATTGAGAGTTTAGGTAGACAGTAAATCCAACATGTAGCTGTCAGAATTACTCGAGAGCATCTTTATTTTTTATTTGTTCATTTTAGAAAGAAAGAGGAAAGTAGAGAGAGAAAGTAACACCAATTTGTTGTTCCACTTATTATGCATTCATTGGTTGATTCTCGTATGTGCCCTGACAAGGAATGGAACCCACAACTGGTGTATCAGGGACAATGCTCTAACCGAATGAGCTACCCAGCCAGGGCTGGGAGCATCTTTGTTTTTAATTACCTGTTTCCAAGCCCTTACCTCAGACCTTTTGAATTAGAATAACCTAGCAGTGGGCCTAAAAATCTATATATTTAAAATATTTCCCACAAAGACATACTGGGTTTTGGGGTGTTTGGTTTTTTTTTAAGTATAAAACTAAACTACTAACTGCTGGGGGGAGGGAGTATAAGGAGACTAAATGGCAAAGGAAAAAAATACACAAAAATTAAATTTAAAAAAAACTAAACTACTAAACTATAGGTCCTAGGGCTGCACACTCAGGAGATAAAATCATAAAGAAATACAAAGCAATGGTTACTTTTGGAGGGAGGGATAGGGCACTTGAAGGCACATTTGGGATGGTTAGCAAAGCCAGCCTAGGGTAGTTACAAGTGTGTTTTTTTCCTTTTCTTTCTTTTTTTTTCTTTTCTGATGAAAAAAATCTTTAATCTCCTAACACATATACAGTGAAACATGAGACTCCTCTCACTCCGGAACCAGTTCCTGTACCCAAAGGCAACCACTGTTAATGGCTTCTTGTATATCTTTTCAGAAAGGAGACATTTTCTATCCACACACAAATATAAATGGATATGTGGTCCCCTACTTTTTTTGCCCAGTGACAGCTGTGTGGTGTTTCTCTTTATAATAGTTCACTAAACTATTAACTTTAAAATGTTCCTAGGAGATTCTGCTGAATACTCAAATTTGGGACCTCCAAGATTTGGTGACATCTTATTTTTTCTTTCTGTCCTTAGTATCCTATTTTCTGTAGGTCTTTGCCTCAGGTGGATTAAATTCAGCTGCTTTTGTTTTTCCTGGTGGAAAGGTAGGCAAGGCGAAGGGCTACTATTTAGTATTTTTTTTAACATGGAACGCTTCACGAATTTTCATGTCATCCTTGCACAGGGCCCATGCTAATCTTCTCTGCATCATTCCAACTGTAGTAGATGCACTGCCGAAGCAGGCACTGCCCCTTTTTGAACGCCTACATATATAATTTTATAAGATCTACCATTTTCTACTATTTTCTACATTTACTAAATGGAATTGTATACATGCATACTTCTTTTCTTTAAAAAATCTCATATTGCACTCTGTGTTGGGAAAATAGAAAGAGTGCTTCTTTTGTACCAAAACAGTAATTGCCTTCTTAAAATATGTTTTCCAGTGGGTTTTTTTTTTGTTTTGTTTTATAAATTAATTAATACATACTCATTACTTTTTTAAAGTATTTTAGATATTTTTAATTATTGTAGAGGCATCCTTCATTCCGTACTTCCTAGTGGTATAGGATACACAAAAGGACCTTTTTTTTTAATATACCAACAGACAGTAATTACTGTAATAGGGTATTACTATGTAATCAGGGGGGTAAGGGGAAATAAGGATTTATTACTAATGAGTACAAAGTTACAGTTTTGCAGATGAAAATGTTCTGTGAATTTATAGCAATAACGGTTGCACAATGATATGATTGTACTTACTGCCACTAAATTGCATACCTAAAAATGGTTAAAATGGTAAATTTTAGTATATTTTACCTCAATTAAAAATAATAACCATACCTACAGCAAAACATTACAGCTGTGTCACCGCCTAATCCAGATTACTAGAAGGACCTAATTTGAAATTCTCATTAATTATTATATACTATTCTCCTTTTTTTACTTCATTAAACATAAAATGACTAGACTACTTGATATAGGAAACTCAATGTCTAACAAATGCCCCCGCTAAATTTTTGGTGAATGAATGAAATAAAGTCAAATACTATGCATTTTTAAGATCACTGGTAAAAATTAATCTTCTCTCAGGCTCCTAGACCTGCCTGAGTTTCTTTGGGCATGTCACTTTACCTTTGAAAGCCTCACTTCTCTATAAAATAAATATGTTAGCTAAGAATATCATTAGTAACATCCCTTGCAGCTCTAACAATCTTATTCTTGAAGCTAAGCTATCTTATTCCAATCCATTCTTTAGAAAACTAAGCACATAAAACAGTTTCTCTCCTTTATTTTAATGGACCCCCTTGATTTGCAAAAGAGAAAACAAATATGTATATAAATACATAGGATACTCTCCAAAAATAATTCATAAACTGACATTTATTAACTTTAGAATTATAGAAAAAGTCTCTATAATTTTTGAAAGCTGTGAGTGCATCTTTCTCCTGTATATACAGCTACAGGACTTTTGTTCTTTACTTCCTTATGCCCTTAGCAAAAATCATAAAATTCTAACAACAATATTTAATTGCCTGCTGTTCACCAGGCACCATTCCAAGAACTAGAGAAACAATAGTGAACAAAATAAAGTCCTTGCCCCTGCCCTCATGGACCTTACATTCTAATGGGAGGAACAGACAGTAAGTATGTGTCAGTTGGTAAAAAGTATTAAAAGAAAAGAAAAGGGGAAGAGAGAGAGAATGAAAGGGAAAAAGAGAAAAAGAAAAGGAAAGAAGGGAGGGAGGGAGGAAGGCTTAGAGGGGATTGCTCTTTCAGATACAATGCTCAGAGAAAGTGTCTCTGGTCAGTAAACGGGTGGGCAGAAATTTGAAGGAAATGACACCCTGTGGATATCTAAGGGAAGAGTGTTCCAAGGTGTGAGCATAGCAAGGGAGGATGCCATTGAACAGTAACTTGCTCCACAAGTTGGAGGCAAGGAGGCCAGTTGTGGCTAGAGTGAAGTAAGCAAGAGAATGCTGGGAAATGACACCTGAGAAAGAGCTTAGAACTAGGTCATGTAGCTACATGAGTAAGTAAGCAAGAGAATGGAAGGAAATCACACTAGAGAGCTAAAGGCCATGTGGAACTTTGTAGGCCCTGGTAAGGACTTAGGCTTTTGTTCTGAGTGAGAAGGGAAATTGAGAATTTTGACAACAGTGTGAGATCTAATTTGGATGTTTCGAAAAGAAAAGATGTTCTGCCTGCCATGTGGAAAACAGACTGCAGGGAAGTAAGAGCTTATGCTACTTGTGGATTGCCAGTGTCAATGTTAACAAATTAGGGGGAGAGAGTGTTAATGTATTTGTTAAGAACATGAATTTTAGAGTCAACCACTGTCAGTACCCAAAAGTTTGTTTAGTACTTGTTTGGTTTTAGGGCAAGGCCTAACCTTTCAAAACCTTTTCTTTTCCCTTTAGGCTTTATCCATAATAACTATAAATGAATTTCTTAGCTGCTTTTTTTCTTTTCAGACATCAGAATAACCATATCACCTATTATTAAATTGATTGTAACCTGCACTGCCATCCCTTGTACAATGTATTAAATGATTACTGTGGAAATAAAGGCTAACCAAAGGAGGAAAGCAAAACCTATTTATTCTGAGCTCCCAAAATAAGGGAGTCAGCTACCTTCACTTACACTTTGGCAGACACTCGAAGGTAGGCAGAGGAGCAGGGAAGCTTTGCAATAGAGAAAGGCGGAAGCCTGCTAGCATGGGGATGCTGTAAGCAGGCTAACTGTAGGAGCGGGGTATCTTACGTGATTGGTTAGAGGTCCTTATTTGGCTTTCTCCTGTAGGTCCTAAGTGGAAAGCGGGGAGAAAAATTAGGAAAGCTGTCAGTTATTTCTCAAGCCCTGATCATTTGGGGCCAAATGTAACAAAAGTTACTGTTTAGCTTCCTGGTCACTAGAGGTAACAGTTTGACTTCCTGCAAGTCTGACTAACAGCAGGCTAGCTTTCTGAGCTGTTTATTGTAGGTAGGGGCTTGGTTCCTGGGCAAGTTGCTGCAGGTTGTGGGTAAACTTTTTTTTTTCTCCAAAATCCTATTTTTACGTATGGTCTGCCCATTGTCCCTTAGTATGTTCAGCCTCTCACTACTTTGCATCACTCGCAGTTATTTTGAGTTAGAGTATTTACGATAGGCTAAAAGGTTAATGTCTTTGTGATGTGCTTAATTTAGCATCATTTCCCACCAGAAGAATTTAGCAAACTGAACAGTTTATTTTTTCTGAACTAACATACTACTTCTGTTCACTTCCAGTGGTTACCAATGACACAGGAACTGAGTTTCCAAAAATTTATTGAACAGTCTGACTTACTAGAAGAACTTAAATATGACTTCAATGAAAAAGCTGAGTTGAGACACCTCGAGACACAAAGGCCTTTTGTCTTTAATTATTATAAAAATGTCCCTGAGAGGAATTGCAAGCGCTACCAGGCCCTTGGCCATTTGCTTGAAAAATACATTTATGAGCTTTTGGAGAAAGTGTGCAAATTACAAAAAGTATACATCCCACCAGAAGCTGATAAGGAACCAAGAAGCTTCTTTTTTATGAGTGAGACAGCATTAACAAATCATCATTCTACTCTTCTTGTCCTTCTTCAAGACCATGGGGTCTTTCGAGCTGGTCAGTGGAGTCAGCAGGCAATAATACGACATGGTCTACAGCATGGAAGTCAGATACCATGTATTCAAATGGCACTGCAGGCACATTATGATGTAATTGTGCTAAACCCCAATGACAATTTTGTGGACCTAAAGATGGAAAAGGAATGGAAAGGTCTTTTAACGCAAAATATTGAGCCCTCTTCCCTGAAAATGATTCAAACTGAGGGCTTTTTCTCTCTCCAGTATATTCCAAAAAGATGCAGCAACACGCCTGAAGAACATGTGGCGTACACTTGGGATTCCTTCATTTCAAAGACTGAAGGCAAGGATGTTGCCTTCATTGTACATGGTTATGGAGGATTAGTTTTTATGGACTTGCTTGTTCATAGGAAGTGGGAAGTGATGAGCAAAGTATATGCTGTTGCACTGATTGACTCTCAACATCATGCAGGACACCAGCTGGGAAGTGACACACAGTTGTTAGCATGGATAAAGCACCACTGCCGAGAATGGGTGACGAGCCCTAAGCCTCTGGATAAACCTGCAACTACTGTTTTGAAAAAAGAGTTTCCTATGGTTTCTGCTGGTACGGAAAAACATGACTTGGCCCTTTCCTCTAGCCTTCAGTCAATTTTTAAGTACTTTAAAAGAGCTCTGAAAGCCAAAATGACTATTAATTTCTCTCATGTGCCAAAAGTAACTAGGAGCTCCACAAATATAAAGCAAAGTGCTTAAGTTACTCTTTTTGTCATGTAAGATTTTTTTTTTTCATTCTACTGAAACTTTGCTAATGTAGGTACTAGAAGAAAAAGAAAACTTCTAGCTCATACACAATATTATATCCTGGATTAAGATTTGATTTAATTTTTCTAAAGCGAATATCTTCTCTTTTGTAGCCTGTTGATGAACCAGGAAGTCAGTCCATACCATCATTAAGTTTTATAGCATTAGTCAAGTTAGAGGATGTTTCTTTTGAAAAGTGACTTTCTTATGGTTTAATAGAATGATAGTCAATAGAAATTAAATATTAAGTCAATCTTTGATTTCTATGTGATTAATGCCATATTAAAATTACAAGTGAATATAAAAATTAAATATCGTAAGCCAATTCCATTCTTTGTATGATTTCTTTTTATTTTTATTTATTTATTTTTAGAGAAGGGAAGATAGAGAGAAAGACAGGGACAGAAACATTGATGTGAGAGATAGCCTTCATATGCACCACGACCAGGGACCAAACCCGCAACCTAGACATGTGCCCTGCCCAGGAATCGAACAAGCAACTTTCACTTTGTGGGACAACACCCAACCAACTGAGCCACACTGGTCACAGCCCATTCTTTGTATGTTTGTATTCTTTTATTTAAATTTTTTGGTTGTGTGTGTGTTCACTGATACCTTCAGCTAATATCTGACAGTCTACTATGTGCCAGTCAGCACTAGGGCTTGGGGACACAGACAAACAAAGCCAACATTGCCTTTATCCTTATGGAGTTTACAATGAACAACAAATTGCAAGTGCAAAGAGTGTTAAGAAATAAAGGATGCAATGGAACATCTAATATGATAGTTAACAAGTGTTGGTGTTCAAAGAATAGTTCCCTGAGAATATGGTGGTTAGTTTGAAGAACAGTAGTAGTTAGCTGGGAAAACAATCAGAGACAAAGCACCACCAGGCAGGAGGAAGAAATCCAGTTCAGCTATAGCTAAAATATTATGAGGCAGTAGTGTTAAAGAAAACATTATGCATTGCCATTTATTAACAGTAAGGAAGACTACATTCAAGAGGCATTACTACAATGAGGGTTTTGCAGTAGGGGATAGGGATTAGGATAAACTCTAAAACACAAGGATGAGTGGAGGGGATTTGTAGCCAATGAGCAGGGTAAGGGTCACTGAATGGAAAATTACTAATTGATAATATCAGTGAGTAAGAGAGATTCTTGCTGAAGAAAAGTCAGGGTGATATGATATTAAGAGTGGAGGATGAAGTATTTTATCACATATGAAGGATAATCCAGTATCAAGCATGGGAGATTTTCACTGAACTAACTCAGCAGAATTCTTGCTAAAACTGGACTAAGCTGACTAAGGGCAGAGTCCAGCATTGGAGACTAGTTGAGAGGAAGGTTCAGAAGAGCCAGACTCAGATTTGGTTAAGAAGAGGTTTGTTATTAGTAGCTGGAAAGTTAAGTTAGAGAAATAAGCAGAGGCAGCTTAGGCAGGGCTGCATTGTCCATCATTAAGATTTTCAACTTTATTCTAATGACAATGAAAGCCATTAGATAGTTTTAAACAGAAGAATATTATCAGGTTTACATTTTAAAAAGAGTATCCTGTCCTGGCTGATGTGGTTCAGTTAGTTGGAACATTGTCCTATAAACGGAAAGGATGAGGGTTCGATTCCTGGTCAAAGGTACACACCCAGGTTGTAGGTTCAGTTCCCAGTTGGGGCACATACAAGAGGCAACTGATTGATGTTTTTCTCTCACATAGATGTTTCTCTCCTTCTCTTTCCCTTCCTCTCTCTAGAAACCAGTAAGGATGGCCTCAGGTGAGGATAATTTTATACACACACACACACACACACACACAATATAATTACATATATATAATCTCCTGACTTCAGTTTGGAGAATATGTAAGAAAGAGGTCAAGCTTGAAAGCAGGGAGTCCAAATTAATTTTGGCAGTAGTCTGAGAAATACATAATATTCCTAATGAAAAACATTTTGTGATTGATTGGAGGTCAGAAATTAGGAGAAGTAAATGACAAGAATTACTCCCAGATTTTTGGCTTCAGTGACTAGATATATAGAAACACTATTTGCTGACATAAGGACTACTGGTGAAAAATGTATTTTAGCTATTCCAGAAAGTTTTAAAAGAGAAAAAGAAATAGCTTACAAATTATTTTTCAGCTCTGCCCATAAATTAGTAATGTCTATACTACACATTGCACTTGAAAAATTGTCTCTCTGCCATATCTACAAGGACATACAGATGTTTCTGTAATAGCTATATATAGTATCTACTTGTTTAACCTAGCACATACTCTAATTCCTGTTATGGGATGAGTGTTTGTATCCACCCCCCCTCCCCAAAATTCACCTTAATATTCAATGTGATAGTATGAGTTTAGGAGTGACTAGATCATAATGGTGGAGCCCTCACTAATGGGATTAGTGCTCTTATGAAGGAGACGCCAGAGAAGTCCCTTCCACCATGTGAGGACACAGCAAGAAGACAACCACATATGAACCAGGAAGAGGCCTTCACCAGACACTGAATCTGCTGGTGCCTTGATCATGGACTTCCCATTTTCTAGAACTGTGAAAAATATATGTTTGTTGTGTAAGCCTCCCAGTCTCTGATATCCTGTTATACCAAACTAAACAGACTAAAACAATTCCTTATTAGCAAAGACATAAAATTTCAAGTTTCTCTTCTTTCTGCACCATAATTTTAAAAAGGCACGGAATTGTAAATCAATACATGCATATTTTAAATGAATCTCAGCTTTGAATAAACCATTTACTCTCTCCCAGACTTCATTTCCCATTTTGTAAATGAGGTGAGCTTTGAAGTCCCTTCCAAGGTTATCTAAAATGTATCATTAAATACCTAATGTAAAAAGCACCAAAAAAGTAAAAAATTAAAGTGTCACCAAAAAGCTATTCTATCTTGCATTTAATTAACCAAAAGTTGATATTTCTCAAGCCCCTAATTTACTATTTAATGTAGTGTAGTCAGAGCCCTTGTTGGTTAGAGCCTTGTCCCAATAGGTCAAGGTTTTGAGTTCAACCTCCAGTCAGGGCACATACAAGAATCAACCAATAAATGCATAAATAAGTGGAACAAAAAATTGATATTTCTCTCATCAATAAATAAAAAAAATTTTAAAGGATATGCCTGGAAGCAAGAGAAAGATGCTTCCTAGAATGAACATTTACAGTTTTTTTTAATGGATTTGGAATTAAGGAAGATTAAATAAAGATAGGAGAAAGCAAGGTGGGGATTGGTTTACAGGATAATTAACAAGATTCTGTGCTACCTTGGTTATAACCCTGAGAGGTTTAAAAAGGGGACTGATCTGCTTTTTCAAAGGAGTGTTAAATTAGATGCATAAGAACAAGGGACAGGACTTGCATAAGGCAAAATTATACCTTTTTTTTAAAGAAAAGTACTATTCTCTTTTTTTTCTATTGACTTTTAGAAATAGAGAGGAAGGAAGAGAGAGAAACATTTGTTTTGCTCTTCTACCTATTTATACATTTATTGGTTGATTCCAGTATGTGCCTTGACCAGAAATTGAACTCGAAATCTTGGTGTACCAGGACAATGCTCCAGCCAACTGAATTACTTGGCCAGGGCCAAAGATAAACCCTTTACTAAAAAGTTACATGCCTGTAGAATGACTACCCATCATGGACTGCCCAATGAGGATTTTTTAATAAAGATTTTATTTATTTACTTTTAGAGAGAGGGGAAGAGAGAGAGAGAAACATCAGTGCGAGTACATGGATAAGTTGTCTCTCGCACACTCCCAACTGAGCACCTGGCCTGCAACCTAGGCATGTGCTGTGACTGGGAATCAAACAGGTAACCTTTCCATTCGCTGGAGGGCACTGAGCCACATCAGCCAGGGTCCAATGAGGAAATTATAATCAGGTAATCCTGTGAGATTACTTTCCATCATTGCACTTGTCAATTTTATTACAGAATCCCACAATAGCCATTAGTAAGTATAAGGAGGTATCTCATTTGTAGTTTTGATTTGCACTTCTGTTAATGATTAGTGATGTTAAACATCATTCCATGTGCTTATTGGCCATTTCAATATGTTCTTTAGAGGAATGTCTACTTAAATTCTTTGCCCACTTTTGAATTGGGTTGTTTGATTTTCTTTTGTTATGCAGTTGTAGTACGTCTTTGTATATTCTAGATAGTAATCCCTTATCAGATGTGCAATTTGTAATTGTCTTTTTACTCTCTTAATAGTGTCCTTTGAAACACAAGATTTTAGTTTTGGTGAAGCCCAAAATATCTATTTTTCCTTCTGTGGCCTGTGCTTTTGGGGTCATATCCAAGAAATCACTGTCAAGTCCAATTTTATGATGTTTCCCCCCATGTTTCCTTCTCAGAGTTTTAGAGTTTGTTTTTTAGGAGTTTCCATTCGTATGTTAAAGTCTTTGATCCATTTTGAGTTAATTTTTGTATATGGTTTTAGGTTAAGGGTTTAACTTTGTTTAGCAGCATTCATTGAAAAGGCTATCCTTTCCCCAGTAAATGATATTGTGTCTTACGTTTTCATAATGACAACTAAATTAAAACACTTTAAAATTTGGGGCTGGGTGGGGAAAAAAATGTGCTATCTAAACAAAATACATACGGATTCGATTTTGCCCCAAAGGCTACTAATTACAGCATGTGCCTTAACTTCATTTTCACATTAGATCTTCAAATGAATTAAGGGCAGGAAAAGATATTTAGTGTTGCCTATCAGAGTACAAGCATTCTACCAGATACTGGCCATAAACTGGTCAAAAAGATTAGTAAGTTAAAGTCCTACCATTAAAGAGTACAAAGCTGAGTGAAACTTGTGATAACATCGTTTTATTTTAGTGAAACTTGTGATAACATCGTTTTATTTTAGTATTACGTGAGTAAATGCTTATTGAGGGACTATGCAGAAGTAGATTAAGTGAATAATAGGGGGAAAAATAAAACAAACAAAAGAAAAAAGTGGGAGAACAGAACAACAAACCCCAGCTACTTTGCCTGTCTCGGTTGAGAGAGTTGCTTGCAACGGCGGACGGGAAAGTAAGCACTCTCCTGTCCCACAGCGCTGCTTTCCAGACTAAAATGCCTACCCCTGCGTCGTTACGTCATAATACCGCGCCGACGGGAGAGGGCGGGACTTCCGGCCGTGGGCTTCGGGTCACGGGCCAATGACGGTTACGGCGAGAACATCAGCCCCTGGAACTGTGGATCAGCCGGGTGCCGCTAGTCTCTAAGAGGTCGCCGTTCACCGCAGAGTATTGCGTCCTCTCCAGGTCCCTGCAGTTTGCACTGGCGGGAGCCCCTGTCTCTGCAGTCCTGGTATGAGCGTTTGTTGTTATCTGCCAGTGTGTGTGTTGAGGTGGAAGGAGAAGGGAAACGTTCTAAGATAAGACTTAGAGCATGTGCAGTCAGCAGACCCACAGTTAAAATGAAGCCCATATTGATGTATAACATCCTGCTATTGGTCGGTGTGTGTGTGTGTGTGTATAAAATTTGAATTTTTGGAAACTTTAGCTGTGCTGTCGACTTTGGAAAAAAGTATCCCAGTTGTACCGTGTTGGGTTGGCATTGTACAGCCATGTTGGTTTAAAAACGTCAAACATTTTTTCTTTTTTTAAAGATTTTATTTACTTTTTTTTTCAGAGAGAGGGAAGGGAAGAGGGGGGTGGACATTAGTTGGTTGCCTTTCGCACACCCCCAAATGGGGACCAGGCCCGCAACCGAGGCACGTGCCCTGACCGGGAATCGAACTGGCAAGCTTTCCGCTCGCAGGCTGGCACTCAATCCACTGAGCCACACCAGCCAGGGCTATTTTTTCCATTTGTGCATGGGTAATTTACTGTATTAAACATTTAGGGTCTTATCTATCTATATGAGTTTGATTACAGAAACTAATAAAATATTCTTTAATTAAAAAAAAAAGCCCAGTGATTTAAGAAACTAAATAGTACAATACATGGAACAAGAGCAGTGTTTCCCAAAATGATATCCTTGTTTTCTTTCTAATATTTTTGGTTTTCATTTCAATGGTATCCTAAAAATACCCCAAAATATCCAAAAAATATTTTTAAATTTTCGAGATACAAAACTCAAAAAAACATTTGTTCTGAAATCAGAGTTTCTCCTATTGGGGCTGATGGCTCCAAGTTAAATATTCTGGGGAGTCTAAAGTAAATTATTTTTTTCTTTAAAAGGTGTTTATTTGAAAAATACTTGAGGAGCATTTAATATCTTGCTCCTGCATATGTATATGTAGTCAGTTTGGTTCAAATAATATCTCACAAAACTTCTCAAAAAAAGAAAAAAGAATACTTCAGTTATTTTTGAGAGCTGTATACTGCCAAGTATTGAGTTCCATGTTAATATAAACACAATCTTTGTCCTGATAGTTTACCATCTAGTGTGGTAAATAAGTACAGAGGCAGTTACAGTGTAGTGTCACAAGTACGTATTATGACAGAGAAGTACAGGGTGCTATAAGAACTAATAGGAACACTTGATCCAAAGCTTGAGGTGAATTCCTAGAGAGGTATAGCTGAAGAGGTGAGCAAAAGATGATTTCATGAAAAACTTTATAAGCTTTGTTTATAAATTTGGACTTTAACCTGGCAGCTGTAGGCTTAGAAATACACATTAGGGATGATGTGAGTTCACTGATGAGATCTGTGCTTGCTCCAAATGGCTAGAGATGAGGGAGAGCATGTCTGGAGGCTAGGAGATGCAATTAAGAAAATGGAGTTGGGGGGAAGAGGGGAAGGGTCATCAAGGAACATGCATAA
>PVJD01011513.1:0-45767 GCA_004026545.1 Mormoops blainvillei
CTCCCTGAATATTCAGATTAATGTTCAGCCACATTCTTTGCTGCTTATAGTTTGAGAAGGGAAGACAAGGAGAGGGGCAGGGAGTCAGCTGGTCAGAGAGGAGTGAAGGGAAATTGAACAATGCATGGGTTCGGGCTGTGGTACCACCTCACCATCCCTTCCTCTGAGTTTGTTTGGGGGAGCTGTTCATATGGGCCTAAAGTAATTTTCTTTTTCCAAGTATCCAAAGCCACTGTAGGCCAATCAAAACTCTGCAAATCATGCTGCTTTAGCAAAAATGCTGATATTGGCATCTAAAAGCCATGTGTAGTGAGACTTGTGATGTTCGGGAAACTTTGTTTTGTTTTGTTTTTTTATCCTCACCCGAGGATGTATTTTTATTGATTTTAGAGAGACAGGAAGGGAGGGAGAAGGGGAGGGACGATGGAGAGAGAGAGAGAGAGGGAGAGAGGGAGAGAGGGAAGGAGGGAGAGAGAGCTGTGAGAGATGTGAGAGAGAAACAGGCCTCCTGTATGCACCCCAACCAAGGATTGAACCTGCAACTTAGGTATGTGTCCTAACCAGGGATCCAACTCACAACTTTTTGGTATACAGGCTGACACTCCCAACAAACTGAGCCACCACCCAGAGCTGGGAACTTAAAAAAAATAAGTTTATTGTACTTTTGCATCTCCTGCTTCATTAATCAAGGAAGAGCATCGACACATTGTCTTCCAGTTTTCAAACGTAGGAGAAGTTGCCAATTTGTGTTTTTCCAGAAAATTCATCTTTCCGGAAGTACTTCAGACCATCACCCTCTGTCTCTAGGCATGGTCCTCCGATTGTGGAAGGTACTCTCAGTGTTAACTGGTTACCTTCCTGTCCCTGTCTGAAACTGGGAGATTTACTGCAGATTATTTAGCCTAATCAGGCAGAGAATGCCAGCCCCCTCCCCAGTCAACCAAAGCCTCCTTTAGGGAGGGGAAGTGTGGTAAATGACAATATCTTTCCCCAGGCAGTCACGTGTTCTCTGAGAACAGGATGTGGGGAGGGCTGGGCCCCAGTCACAGGGTATGGGGGCGGGGGCGGGAAAGTGGGCTGGTGGTGTGGCCATGTGAGTTGGTGCCTGTCTGCTTGGTTTTGAGAGGCATGAAGAGCCCCTGTATTTTCTAGTGTTCACTCATGTGTACACCCACCCACCCACGGCATGTCTGTGTTCCTACCCTAAGAAAGAACTTTAAATACTTGCTAATGAGGCCCAGCTCTTCAGGCTGCAGCAGCTCAGTGCAAGGAGTGGGTGGGCCCAGGTTTCCCACTGTACCAGCCTATGCCTTGTGACTTCTGAAGCCATAGGACATTTTGGCTAGGTTTTGTCCTGGGATCTGGGCCCCAGTAGAGAATGGGGCTGCTTTGTTACTTTTTCCCAGGGCCCTAGTCACCCCCCTCCCCCCAGATGACTTCTTAGCACACTGAGGTGATTTGCATGTTCAGTTTCCTTTTAGGCCCCATCCTCTTCTTCTCCCTGCCCCCACTACTTCTGCTGGGGACCTTTGGAGATGTTCTGCCTGGGGTGGGGAAAAGAGGATGTAGCTAGCTTCCTGTGCAAGGGAGGGTGTGGCGCCCGCCTTCCTGCCTGTCTGCCCACCCGCCCAGACGCCATTTTCCCAGTACTTGAGGAACTGCTTAAGAGTTCAGTTCAGTCACTAGAGGCTGAGGGGCTCTCTGGGGTTTAGGGTTGGGGCTTTGCTTTTGTTGGTCTCTCTTCACAGTCCTCTGGCAATGGGGATTGCCAGGATCCCTTTGACTGGTCCAACCACCTTAGATTACTGATGGGGAAACAGAGGTCCGGAGAGTCCTTTAAGTCCTATAAGGAATCAGTGGCAGAAATAAGATGAGTAGAATTATGGAAAGTTAGACCTGGATCTTCCCCCTTCCCCCAAGCTGCCAGTCCATTGATTTGCAAACTATGTATGACTGAGCTAAGTGGGGAGCTGCAGTCTGCATTCAACCAGAACAATTCTACTTTTATATACTCCATATTTTGAAGTGCCATGAAATTTTTGGTTTGGAAGAGTGAAGAGGCAGGAAGGTACTGGAAAAGTAACAAAATTTAAAACCACCAAGCAAGACAGTACAGCTGGGGGCATTTTGACATAGGTTACTGGGACCAGACTCAGAACAGATTGCTTGGTTGGTTGCTCCCAGCTAATGGTGTGGCACCCTCCACTCCAGGAAAGACTGTCTACACCCTGTGCTGCTTTGATCTCCTATCCCAAGGAGAGCTCCTCTTGTATAGCACCCTGAAACAGAGCTAGAAGCCAGAGGCCAGTATATTTCTTGAATAAAGTAAATAATAGCTAAACCTTTGGAAGAACCGTCTTGTAGCCTTAATAATGGAAACTTGAAAGGGCAAAGAACAGTGTACTGGTAGATGGGGAGACCCGGGTTCTAGTCTTGTCTTCACACTTGAGCAATTTGACGTTTATATCATTAAGCCTCTGCTGCTTCTATAAAATGGTGCTTCTCTGCCTTGCCTTTCATACAGAGTTGAATTTGGTGAGACAATGCATGTGCACAAATGCATTTCAAACTGTAAAGAAGAGTGCACATGAGGCTAGGAATATTATTCTGTAAGGGTAAGCCAGAGGCCCTGGAAGCATCTGGGTAGGATAATGAGCTTGCAAGAGAAGAGAACAAAAATTTATCAAACATCTAATACATGCTAGGTTCCAAGCTAGATCCTTTGCTATAATTAAAGCTAAGGTTGTCCTCACATTTACTTACCCCTATTTTACTTGTAGGGAAACTAAGGCTTCAAGAGAGCTAGGACATGGAGTGTCCCAGGGTTTCTCTCCAGAGTCCACAATCTCTGTCCAGTACTTGTGAAGAGACCTTAAGAATGTGCTGTGGTTTCCAGACCATTCCTTGCCCCTCCAGCCTCTCTCATCTGGTGGGGATGTTGCCTTCATGTTTCAGTTCAGAGCTCTTTAGCCCCAGCTTTTGTTGGTGGTATGGCAGGCACACCAGGTGCCCTTGTTTTGCCTTTAGTTGATGGAGGAGCCCTTTGAGTCAGCCACTTTTTCCTTGACAAAAGGGAGCTTCCTACTCCCATAGAGAGCTGATACAGAGAGCCAGGGGTTTGTTGCTGGTCCGACAGACAAGGCTCTTGGCCAAGGTCATGCAGTTGCTTTCCTTTATTGAGACTCAGTTTTCTCATTTCTAAAATGGGCCTAAGGATGCCTACTGCACATGCATTTCATGTATGGGTAAATATTTAACAACAAACTCTCTGGTGAAACCATGGTTTATACTGTTTACCGATGGATACCTGTGGTGTAAATACCCTCATCCTGTCCGATTTCAAGCTATCAATACATCTTTGAAGGAGGAGTTATGAATAGATGTGTGTGATCAGCTCCAGTGTGAGCTGGTTCCAGTGCATTATTAATCACAGCTACAGACTTCCACCCCAGCCTGCTCACATCTGTATACAAATACAGGACCCTCTCACCATGTCTCTTCTTTTCCCTAAGTTCCTAGAGCATCCAGGAAAGGTAGAGTGTCATTTAAAGTCTTCTCCTCCCTCTGCTGCTTGCAGAGTCCACTCTGCTGGGTCCTAATCTCGAGGTCCTTGTAATGAGGATCTCTGGGACAGAAAGCCTTTCGGAGGACCAGACCTCTGGTACTACCCCTTATCTCAACAGCATCTGTGCCAGGTGATTTTTTTTTAAACTTACCACAGGATAAGAATCATCTGGGGCAAAACTATTAGTTCCCAAGCTCCTTCTCTGGAAACCCTGTTTCAGTGTCTTTGGAGTGGGATTCAGGAATCTGGATTTTTCAGCTAATGCCCCAAATGATTGTTAAGTTTGGGGAACACTGTATTAGCACTGCACAACGTTCTGCCAGGTTTGCATCATTATGCCTATCTTCTAGGCGGGAAGGTCAAGAGATCATGGCTTGTTATTGGTGAAGCTGGACCTTGCACTCAGGTTTTCAAAATACAGTTTTCTCCTACAACAGTCACATTGCTTTAGTGCATAGTAATATCTATAGTGGTGGGAGTGATGATACTAGGTAGGGAGCAACAAGGATAATCCTTGCACTACTTTACAGATAAGTAGACCAGTTGCAGAGAGGGGTTTGGGGGAAGTAGCAGAACTGATTGCATTTCTGATCTTCTGTGGAGGTTGACTGTATTCAGCTTCGGACAGCTGTTTTTCCAGGCCCAGCAGCCTAGATGTTTATGCAATTGCTCTCTACTTTCTGTGTTTCCCTTCCAAAAAGTATCCCTTTAGCCATGTGAATAGCAGCCCATGAGAGGCTGGTTGGTTCAGGGAGCTGTATTCTGTGCCAGACATTGCCAAATCTAGTTGGGACTTAGATTTATCTGAAGCTCTCAACTTCTGATGCCTGAGCCCTTCTTCTCATGTAATAAATCAGAATCTCTATGGGTGAGTCCAGGGGAACTATAGTTTAAAAATTTCTCCAGGTGAATCTGATGAGTCAGTTTGCAGACCCAGTTTGTGATTTTCTGGATACCAGCTAAAGGAGTTTGGAGGGCCTGATAGGTTGTGTTGAGGGGGTGGGGACTTGTGTATATTGGTAAGACATGATTGGAGAAAATGGCAAGGCACAGCCCAGAATAAGTAAAGATCAGGCACCTTTGAAAAAGGACAAGGTAGCATAGGTGTTCTGTTGTATTTTGTCTCCCCTCATGGCTCTGCTCTTGGGAGAAATCCCCTTTCCTCTCAAGAGAGAACACATTTAAAATACTGCAAGTGTATGTGTGTGTCTATTTGACATGCATGGTTTCACGTGGTCTAATAAAATAGAATTCCAATCACATTTTAAGAGTTTGCTGAGCCTAAGCTGAGGTTCGAATCCCCAGTGTGATTCAGAGCTTGCTGTAATGTGTTACTGAGGAGAGAGAATAGAGCCCTCTTCTGGTGCTCTAGGCAGGGCAGTCATCTTTAGGCAGCTATAAATGGTCTGTTTCCAGTCTACAAGTACCTCCTGTGAAACTTGCAGGCAGGAAGCTGGGTCAACCAGGAAACTGATTTGAGAGACTGAAGCCGAGCTGGGTGTGGCGCCTGAGAGGTTTAACCCATTTGGGAGACTTTAATGATGGGCCCTCTTTCCTTTTATTTCAGCAGTTTCAGATTTTTATAGGAATTGAAGAATCTGTTGTTCTTGGCTATCTGGATATAAATCTGTTCCTTAAATCCCGAACCTCTTTCCTTGATGCACTCTCCTCTCCCCCCTCCTCTGTTCCTGCCTTTCATAACCTCTAGCTTGGGTCTTAGCTATGCCTGCTACTAGGGACCTTCCCAATCAGTTGCTAGCCAAGTTTTGGCAAAAGAAGCAGTCCTAGAAACAAAAGATCTTTGAGTTTCTTTCTATGTTGCTATAAAAGGTTTAGTCTCCCTAGAATGGGTGGTGGCAAATGTCTCAGAGCCTGAAATGTGGGTCTGCTCTTTATTGAAAGCTAGATTTCCAAGCATTGTTAGCTTGGAGTTTTTCATGGAAGCAAGCTGAACCAGCCTCCTCCACATAGTCTTTCCAGATCAACAGTAGTTAGCCTGAAGAGTCTACTGTTTCCTAAGTTTGAGGGTGATTCTATGGCTTGTTAAATAGGACAGTCAATCAATAGCCAAGTTTTTCATTTCTGTTCTCACACTGCCTAGCAGCTGTGTGACCTTAGGCTAGTGCCTGTCCTTCTCTGGACCTTAGTTTCTTCTGCACTATATTGTAGAGTTTGAATCAAATGACCTACGAAACCCCTTTCAGATCTGACAGTTTGGGATTCTGGACTGTTTGTTATCTTGGAGAATAGGGATGAGAAGTTCAGAAGGTTATTATTCTGGAGGAGCCAGATAAGAATCTAGGATGGGAGGATTGAAATCTTGAAAAAGTGTAAAGAGGAATGACTTACTAAAGAGGCGGTGGGTCGGCCCCCGTGCCTAGGATGGACAGATGAGCCGGGGTGGGGAGTAGGGGAGTGGAGGTCGTTTGCTCCTGGGGTATGGTTTGGCTGGGCCAATTTTAAAAGTGAGTCCTGGAGTTAGACACAAATGGTGAGGAGCTAGTTTCCTTTCTGACCTTCATCTGTGGAGAAGAGGGGGATCTTACCTTGGCCCGAGATTGAGCAAAAGGCTGTGCAACTAAGGCTGGGTTAACGGGGAAACCACAGTTTGCTAAGGTAACCTCACTCTTTCTGACCTTTCCAGCTTTGGCTTGTGCTGTGAACTCTTTTCCCATAGTGACAATGTAGTTATGTTATAACTGCTAAAAGGGGTTAGTTATGTTTGGGGCTACTCCCTTAAATATGTGCTAACAGGAGGAGTAACAGTCTCCAACTGCCATTGTCTCACAGTTGGAATGGTTCTCAGAGAGCTTGTAGAGGGCAGAGCTAGGCTAACGCAAATGAAAGGGGAGCCTTGTCTCCCGTACCCTTTGCAGCAGCTGGAGTGGTTGAAGCTATTGCTGACCCATTAAGGTATGGCTGTATGTTGGGTTGGGTGTGGTTCTCTTTTCTAGAAACTACTGGGAAAAGGCACAGACCTAGGAGGGGTTAACCCCAGGCAGGTCTTGCTAGTTGTAACGGTCTGGAAATGGGTAGGAAGAGGTCAGACAGATAACTGTTATTCCAGGTACCACTTCCAAGTAAAAAGGAAGAGGCCGAGTTGCTGAGAATTGAGTGAGTCAGTGGAGGAGGAGGAGAGGGAGGGGAAGAGAATGTCTCCTAGGGTAGAGATTCAAAGCCACCCTTGTTTTCCCCCTTATGGAAAACAGCTGCTTGAGGCAGTGCTGTCATCCCAAGAGGCAAGACAGACTAGGCCCTGCCCTGCTCTCGCCCCAGTTCTGGTAGCAGGAAACAGTGGGTGCTGGAGCCCAAATAATTGGGATAGGCAGTTTGGATAACACTGTGGTGACTACTCTCTGTCCAGTGAAGAGACTGAAGTCCTCGGATTGCCCTGGTAGGGCTTGTCCTACCTCTCTCCCCTCTCTCCCACAAACCTTTGCTTTCTCCATACCAGTAGGTCCACTGAAAGCCCAGAGCTGGTAGGCCCTAAGGGATTTTGGGGAGGTGGCAGATGGGAGGGGTTGAGGTCATTGAGCTCAGACCCAACTGGCTGACTCATAAGCTCTGCTCTGGCGAATTGGCCTTCCCAAGCAGTGCTTCCCAGATGTGCCCGGGCTTCCTGTGTCAAAGTGTTTGGGTCTTGGCCAAATTGGTTGCCAAGGCGGTGTCTGAAGACAGCAGTGAAATCAGCATGACCAGAGAGGTGAGTGGAGTCATGAATAGAGCTCCAGGAATGTCCAGAAAACCTGTCTTCACTACTTGCTGGTTCAGTAAATGTGACTTCAGAGATGTTAAGGAGACAGTGGGTGATGGGGTTGGCACATAGTTGATATTCAGTAAGTGTTCATTTCCATCCTTATGTCAACTGCCTGTATGTACTTCAGTTTTTTCACCCATGAAGTGGCACCACTAATGCCAATTCTCTTCTGGCTTACAGATCTGTGCTTCAGGCAAGCTACTTGTGATTATTCAGCTCTCTCTGCTTTCTCCTCTGTCTCACCCAAACTCCTCTCCAGGAAAGAGCCATTCTGATATTCAGGGACAACACATTATTCAGAGGGAACACATTGCCCTCATCTTCTCGCCGTGGCCTGGCTACTGCTCACCTGGGGGTTCCTAGCTCTAGGGAAAGAGAGGGTCCATTATTTGAAGCTGTCTAAGCCCATGGACCAAAGTATCCCAGTTCCTGGGGCCAAGGCAGAGGTAGCATCTGGCCTGGGTTTTTTTTTTTTAATAAAGATTTTGTTTATTTATTTTTAGGAAGAGGGGAAGGGAGGGAGAAAGGGAGAGAAACATCAACGTGAGAGAGAAACATCGATTGGTTGCCTCTTGCATGCCCCCAGCCAGGCTACCTGGCCTGCAACCCAGGCATGTGCCTTAAGCAGGAATTGAACCAGCGACCTTCTGGTTTGTGGGACAGTGCTCAACCCGCTTAGCCACACCAACAAGGGCGCTCAGTTATTTTTGTTTCTTAGGCCAGCCAACTGGGGACACAGGAGAGATCCCAGTTTGTTGAGAACTTTGGATGGCAGATCACTGTGATGGACTGGTTAGTCCAGTGAAGGGCTTGGTGTGGGAAGTGTCTTTGTTCAATTGTTCAATAAATAACACTGGATTTATTGTTCTTGGGCTGGGGGTGGGAGGGCTAAGTGTGTTCGGGGAGGGTGACACCCCCCCATGACCACACCCAGACTTTATTTTTCGTTCCTTAAACCCTTAATGTTCTCCAGAGACAGTCTTTAACCTCAGTCTGTGCCTAAATCTTCAGGGACAGGCTTAGGCAGGGATTAAGTTTTGTGATGGGAACCATCTTGAAATGCTGCTCCACCCAGTCCAGCTCCTCCACTCTTAAGAAGCTGAGGGGCTGCTTAAAACTTCAGACTTCAGAGGCTTTATTTTCAGGTTTTTGCCTCCCAAACTAGATCACCCTCTTCTTCTTAAGACTGCAGAGGCCAGGCCCAAAAGGTTAGTAGGTACCCACTAAGGTGAGCATCCAGTGAGCCCTGTGTGGCTTGCAGCTCATCTTACACACTCGGGTCCCAGATTAGTCTAAGGGAGGCAAAGAGATCTTCTTTGATCAAGACTTCTGCTATGCCTATGACATTCAGGTTTCAGTTATATTATTACCTTACTCCTCCCTACCTCCGACACACAGAAAACGGGGAGCACAGATGTGTGACCCTGTCCTTGTGACTTACATTTTCTTCTGAGTTAAGTGGTGGCAAGAATAGAAGTCCCTTTGTGTTTGCTTTACTTTCCATATTTTTACTTTTAAAGATTTTATTTATTTATTTTTAGTGATGGGGAGGGAGGGAGAGAAACATCAATGTGTGGTTGCCTCTCGAGTGCCCCCTACTGGAGACTGGCCCGCAACCCAGGTATGTGCCCCAACTGGGAATCGAACCAGCGACCTTTTGGTTCGCAGGCAGCACTCAATCCACTGAGCCACACAAGCCAGGGCTCTTTCTTTTTGTTTAAACATAAGATTATTTGTCTCCACAGTGAAATTCAGGAAATCTCATGCTGCCTTCTCTGGAGAAGAAGCCACAGTGGAATGACAGAAACCCTGGGCAGAGATTCTGGGGAAATAGGTTCCAGTTTGGTGTCAGCTGGACATCTTCAGAATTAGTTCTCTGCTGAGAAGTTTAGAAGAGCCCTTGTTCTGAGGGAAGACATGTAGACAACACTAGCCTCTCTGACATGTTTATTCCTAACCTAGGCTGGGTGCTTTTCTGTTTTTTTCCAAATAAAAAATTCTTTATTTTTAAATCACAGAACTCCAGGCCGAATATCATTAGACACATACACCCCCCCCCCCACACACAATCAGTAATTTGTGGCACTATCTACCATACTCTGTCTCAAAATTTGGCTTAGTTATGCCTCAGGGAAAATTTCCAGTTCAACCCCATATACCAACTTGGGACAAAAAGAAACATGGAAGTCTTTTGGTTTTAGCCACAGTCCCAAAGTGCTATGATAGAGAGAAAATTTGTTAGAGGTCATTGTTGCTGGACTAGAACAAGAATAAGAATGATGCATGTACAGTCCTGGGTGTGGTTAAAACGTGAATCTATATACCTCTTGACCTGCAGGCTTTGTTCTCTTTCCCTTTAATTGTATTGCTTTGTTTCTTTCTACAGGTGTTACCTTACAATTTCAATAAAAATGTGTCTTCTATTCAAAATCACACAGGAGAGCAAGTAGTTTGAATGAATAGTACTATTACATGTTAAGTTACTGAGCCTACAGTTGACAAAAATGTACCCTGGGGTTACAGCTCAAAATAAATATTATTTCAAGGTAAATAAACAAATTACTTGGCTGGCTAATGATTGATCTTCTTAAAATCATAATTACAACATGGACTTTTGCTTTATGCCGTATTCCAAGACAAAAATCAGGTAACCTACATCTTTACCATGATTCACAGAGCATCCCTTCCCATTTCTCCCCTCAGTGTTGAGAAACGACTCCAGGCCTGGAAGGTGTAATCCACGTTGCTTGAGTCACTTGGTGCTCAAGTAAAAACTGCCACAAGTCCCAACCTTGATTAATACCAACTACTTCTTTAAGTCTGATGGAACCTAGGTGGACATCCTCACTCAGGGATAATAAGGATGTAGAATGTAAAAGCTAGTGCAAGGCAAGAGGCAAGGACAACTCTGCTAATTGACTCAGACAACACAATAGAATGTGAATAATGAAGCCAGCAATCTTCTGAACATATCGCTATCATCCTCAAAACCCATATGCTTCTTTTTCTAATCAGGAAATCAAGGGCGAGAAGAACATTCCCATACATTGCTCACCAATATATTCTTCTTAACAGAAGTGAAGCTATTTTAAGAATATAAAAAGCTCTTCAAGACATCTGTTTTCAGAGACAGACCACATACCAGAAATACTTTTCAGAGTTGGTTTGTTCTAAAGCCTATCCCAAGAACAAGGGCAGCCAACTTCTGTGAGCTACCAAGACGTGTTCTGGCACAGATTTTCACTTTCCTAAAGTTATATGCTGTCTTCAAGTCCCACCATATATATATATATATATATATATATATATATATATATATATATATATATATTCCTTTCTGTCAGCAAAAAAAGGGAAGAATTAAAAAAAAACAACTCCCAAGTTGATATTTGTGTAGACTGAAGGTAGAATTTTGGTTGGTTGTTTTTATAACTCAGAACACGGATGAAATCAAATTGTCCTTAAATTCACATCTTTAAAAGGTCCTTTTCTCCATTCACATGAATTCATCTGAATTGTTGCCATCCTGTTTTGAAGACATATTCTCAACTTTCATTAGTGATGAATAGCTCCTAAGTTCGTCCATTTCCTTCTTCTTCATCTCTTCCTTTTCTCTCCTCTTCATTTCCTGAATTTGGGCTTTTTTTCTCATTCCTCTCCTCATGGTTTCTGCATTCCTTCTCTGCTGCTAGGTCTGGGAACCGTTCTGTTTTAGTCTTTTCTAATTGGTTCAAGATATCATTTACTCTCTTCTCCACTGTCACAATTTTTACATCTTTCTGTCTGTGAAAGCCTGTCTGTCCCACATCCACATCAGCTGTTTTCTTCAGGTTAGACCATGGTGTATACAGCACATTAACGTTCATCTCACAGCCTTGAATGCTGTTGGCCTTCAAAAGATGGACACAATCCATCAATACTTCCTTTGGAATGTCTTCTACCTTCTCCCCCTTATGTAATGAAGGTATACATGAACTGAAGAGATTTCGTCCACATGAAACCAAATATCTTCAGACCAGCCCATGTAAATAGTGTAAGTAGATGAGATAATGCTGCTGCTGGTGAAGCAGCAGGTCATGATCTCCGCGAATGTGCAGTGACTCCAGTGTGGAGCAGCAACACCCAACTCTTGAAGAGCAGAATCACCTTTCTATTAATTGATTTATTTAAGCAGCATTTCTTTTTATTGTTTATTTATTTTTCAATTACAATTGACTTTCAGCATTATATTAGTTTCAGGTGTACTGCATAGTGGTTTAGACATTAATGTAACTTACAGGTGAACTCCCCAACAAGTCTAGTACCCACCTGGCACCATACGTACAATTAGTACAATACAGTCATTACAGTATTATTGACTTTATTCTCTATGTTTACTTTACATCCCTGTGACTGTTTTGTAATTGCCCATTTGTACTTCTTAATCCCTTTTCTGTAACAAATATTTGAATTCAATATTTGGGCATACAGGCTAAGCCCTAAAGATGCTAAATTGACAACCTGTGATTGACATGCTATGCAAGAAACACTGGCATATTTCCTTTGAAAAAATCCTCCTAATAGTGTGAATTAAATGGAACTCCTCGACTGTGGAATGTGACCCTGGAGTCCCACCCCTTTCCTCAGTTTCCTCCCTGGGTGTTTTCTTCCAAAAAACCCTGTTCAGATTCTGCCCCACCCTGCTCAGGAACTCCAAGCTGACTCTCCACTGCTGCCAGGATTAAGGCCACGCTTTGTAGCCTAGCCTTCAAGGCCCTCCACTTACTCAACTTCTTTCCCACTCTTCACTCTGCTGGCCTCATTCAGCCTGGAGTAGGCCTGCATGCTTGATTCTAAGCAGACCTTCATCGTCATCTCCTCTGGGCCATCACACATCTCTACCTAGGACATTTGAGTGCTCTTACCCCCATTCTCATAGTCTTCCGTTTTCAAAATCCAGCTTATCCTTAGAGACCAGTGCAAATACCACTGTACTGTGATTTTTTATTTTCACAGAAGGCTTTTTCTGTTCTACTGTGGCACTTCTTAGGATGTCTCTATTTTTTTCAGAGATTTTATTTATTTATTTTTAGAGAGAAAGGAAAGGAGAGAGAAAGAGAGGGAGAGACATCAATGTGCTAGAGAAATCAATTGCCCTTTGCACGACCTGGCCTGCAACCCAGGCATGTGCCCCAGCGAGGAATTGAGCCAGTGACCTTTGGGTTTGTAGGCCAGCACTCCATCCACTGAGCCATACCAGCCAGGGCGGGACGTCTCTCTTTTATATTACAGTTTTCTGTTATTCAGTAAGTGCCTTGGGGTCAGGGATTGGTCCTACAACTCTATTATAACCATAGTTTCTTAAACACAGTGTTCTATTAATATTCAGTGAACTGAAATTTATAGGAAGCTCCTTAACCTGGAGTTCTTGGGCCTCCATGGGATTCCTGGATTTAATTAGAAGTGTGAAGGATACACTTGGATGAAGGAAAATTACATATTGGTTTTTACTAACCTCTTACTAAAATTTAGCCCTGCTTTTAATTATGAATGTAGTTTAAAAAAAAAAGGAAGTAGTAATGGCAATACCTGTAATGTTTTCACCAATGGAAGTCAAAGTTACTTTTATATCATGATTTAGTTAATATAGATTTCTCAAAATATTATTTATGCTCAACATAAAGTTAAAATTGCAGTGGTAATAACTAATAAGACCCAGGGCTACGTAATTACTTAAAATGATAATAAAGAAGTACATATTAAATTTTGATAACTATTTCAATATAATTGGCTTCTTTTTATCTACTTTATTTCATGCATTTACAAATATTCTGAGGAGGGATCCATAGATTTCACCAGACTTCCCAGAAGGGTCCATGGCACAAAATGTAAAATGTTCCCACTTTTGAGTCTGTGTGCTATGCTATATCTGTCTCTTATATCCCCTTAGTTAGTACTGTTTATTTAGTCAACATCTTGTGTGTATCCATTGAGTCTTGGGTATTAGAGTGGTAAGTCTAAGTGAGACAGAATCCTTGAGGTAAGAATGAAGTCCAGTGTACTAAAACACCCACTGTCCCTTTTCCACTCTTTCCTATCCCTTCAGTCACTGGTGTTTTGAAGACTTTCCTGACCCAGCTCAAGGGGGGGTGATTTGAGGCTAGATATTGTGGCCAAATTCCAGCCCATTGGGCCTCATTCTCCTACCTTATGAGACCCTATTCTATGGAGGTCATTGGATTGGCTTAAAGCCAATCTACGGTGAGGGTGAAGAGGTAGATGTCTGTTTAAATCCAGTAACACCAAGTCTAGGTAGCTAACCTTGCCCATTGCGTCCCACTGGGGTACTTGCCTTACTTGTTCCTGCTTTCAGGGCCTTTCCTGTCCCATTGTCAATCCTGAAATAGATTTCCTCCCTGGCTCCCTGGCGAGATTTATTTACAAAGTTGTTCCTCAGGACTGGTCTGCATCGGAATTGTTTAGCTAGCAAAATGGCTGTCTGGCCTCCTCTTCCCGCTAACTGACCCCTGTGCTCAGGAAAGGCCCAGAGGTGTCAAAGACTGATAAGGCTTAATGTTTTACCCATTCCATGGGGATTTGCATATTTGACAATTCTATTTTTAGTCTTCCCCTCCCCTCAGTAGTATAAGTACTATGTGAGCATCCTAGAAAAATGTAGAACATACTCATAAGATCACCACTCCAAAACCAAGCCTAACACTTTTGGATATGATTCCAATCTTCTCTCTATGTGTGGTTTTTTACAAAATTGAGCTCATACATTCTTGTTATTTACTCTTCCTCACTTAATATTACTGAGGTATTTTTTCCTGAAAATACTCTTCGTAAATATTTTATATGATCATAAAACAAGCCATCTTGCAGCTGTACCATATAGACTACTTAAGTAAAATATCCAACAATTAGAAAACTCTTTGATTTCTTTTTTTAAAAGACTTTATTTTTAGAGAGAAGGTAAGGGTGGGATAAAGAGAGGGAAAGAAACATCTATATGAGAGAGAAACATCGATTGGTTTCCTATTGTATGTGCCCTGGCTGGGGACCAAACCATCAACCCAGGCATGTGCCCTGACTGGGAATCGAACTGGAGACCTTTCTTTTTGCGGAACGACACTGAACCCACTGGGCCACACTGGTCAAGGCTGATTTCTTTCAATGGAAGACATTTTACACTTTGATGTAAGAGGTGTTTAGCATATTGGTTTCAATTTGAGCATTGATATTAAATTGGGTGGTGCATACTGAGTAGTAAGACTCCATACATGAAAGCTCCTGCTTATTGTTCATTTTACTACTTTTACCACCTGAAAACTACCAAGTTTTCAGCCAAAGGAACAAATCTCTACTGAAGAAATTTCAGCTATCATTGACATGGGCTAGGGCATCTATTCATAAAGGTAGAGGATACTTTTGTTAGTGCCTGTGAAATACTGTGTGGCTACCCGCTTTTTTTTTTTTTTTTAAATCTGGGCCTCTCTTTGTTCCTTTTTCCTCTACTGACTTAGCTTTGGTAGCACCTCTATGATACCCAAACCTACCTCTGCCGAGGCTTCTTTCCTCTCTTGTGCCTAAGGAGACCAATGAGGCATAAATACAAGAAATAATAATGCAAGTTAGTATATGGAACCATAGACATCGGTACCAAAATGGTCCTTAGATATCACCTACTGTAATTGATCCACTCCCACCCCCATTCCTGCTCTAAAACAGATGAGGGGAACTAAGGTTCAGAGAGGGAATAACACTTACCTAGGGTTGTAGATAGTGCTGGTTATAGTACTAGGCTTGGAACCCTGTGTTCTTTATCCTGTCCATAAGTTGGCTCTGCAAAGACCACTGCTGCAGATAATCCAGGCTGTAAATCAAAAGTAGAGAGAGAACACTCTGGGCTTGGGGCTGGCTAGAGGAGGTGGGGAATGCTTCCTGGAAGAAGTATAGTCAGCACTCTCTTCCTCTTGATAGTAAGCTGATTTCCATTCATTTTGTTTGACCCTTGGTAAGCATTGCTCTGCTGCTGTGTTTTTTATTTCCATAGTAAGCTGGTTGGAAGCAGAAGCTGGGTTATTGTTTGTGTGCTCCAATATTCTCCTTTCCTTGCCACCAATATTTAAGTTGCTCAGGTTCTTAGCATCCTAGTTCCCTCTTCTGTGGTTGAGCAGAAACACTTGTCCCAGACTCTGCTGAGCACAGAGCCAGACAACTAACTTGTTTCCTTTGATCTCATCCTAGATCAACGTGCGTGTGACCACCATGGATGCAGAGCTGGAGTTTGCCATCCAGCCCAACACCACTGGCAAGCAGTTGTTTGACCAGGTAAGGGACAGACTTGTTGCCCTTTAGCCTCTTTCACATTTCCCAGTTGCTCTCACCACAGAGCCTGCTTCTTGGGAATTTCTTTTCCTACTTGCTCCTCTAAGATAGGTCTTAATAACAAAGGAGGCAAAGTTTAACTTTGGCAACCTGTACCTTGGATGGTTCCCATTAATTCTGTCCTTGGTCATGAACATGGTAGAAAAGAGAAGCAAGCCAGGTATGATTCTGTGCTTGGTGCTTTAAACAAGGGAGGGGTTGGGGGAGCTGGGTGAAAAAGGTGAAGGGATGAAGAAGTAGAAATTGGTAGTCACAAAACAGTCACAGGGATGTAAAGTACAGCATAGGGAATATAGCCAGTAGTATTGTAATAACTATGTGTGGTGCCAGGTGGGTACTTAAAATATCAGGGGAGCATTTTGTAAAGTATATGATTATATAACCACTATGTTGTATACCTGGAACTAATACAGAATAATATTGAATGTAAACTGTAATTGGAAAAAAAAAAAAAAAGAAATGTTAGCACAGAGTGCCTTCCTCTGAACTCTGAAAGATGTAAGCGATCTCCATTTTAATGATAAGGCTCAGAAATTAAATAACTTAATTCATCTAGTTGGTTATGTTGTTATTTTCTAGTACACAGAAGCTGACTTAATTTCCCTGAGGTTGTATACTTTATGTATATTTCCCTAAAAAGAATATTAGGATTTAGGACACCCCTGAGGACGATGAATGCCATAGGAGGGTGTTTCATCTCTTGTACTCATGCCATGGAGATGATATTGATGTGGTTATTCTTGTCTCCAACCCAAAGGGTATCCCTTTGTTGTAAGTCATTATTATCAGAAGGGATGTGCTATGGAATAGCCAGGTGGTGGGCCACAGAATCTTTCAGCTTTCGAAGTCTCTCCAGGGGCCGAGAGAATGTGCTGTCTGTGACCAGAATTTCAGAAGTGAAAATGTGGCTGGGATTCATCCAGATGGGCCACTCTGACATTGTCCAGGATGTTAGGACCACATATTACCTTGATACATTTTCCAGGCACTCTTGCTTTCCTTGTTCCTTTGCCTTCAGAGTCCCTCCACAGTCTGAGAACTTCCCTAAAATTGAGAAGGGTAAGGAAGAAAGACAAAAGAGGTTATATTTAAATGAAATAATTCTATTCCTACCCCTGACTGGTGAGGGGAAAGACAAGGAGAGGATGGAGGTAGTAAGGGGCTGTTTTCTTTTATTTTAAAGATTTTATTTATTTATTTACAGAGAGGGGAAGGGAGGGAGAAAGAGAGGGAGAGAAACACCCATGTGTTGCTGCCTCTCACACGCCCGCTACTGGGGATCTGGCCTGCAACCCAGGCATGTGCCCTGACTGGGAATCGAACTGGCAACCTTTTGGTTTGCAGGCTGGCACTCAATCCACTGAACCACACTATCCAGGTGGGGCTGTTTTTTACTCAGGTCTTCCCACAAGAGGAAGGAAGGTATGGCTAGATATCTGAGGAAAGCTTGGTAGGGCATGCCTCTCCGAGTTCCTGATATCACATGGTAGACTGAGAAAATTGTTTATGGCTAATACAGATGAGAGTTAACATTTGTCCAAGACTTACTGTATGCTAGGTACTGCGACAGGCATTTTGTGTACCCTGTCATTTGACTATCACAAAGTCCTTTGAGTGTAGAAATTAGTACTGGCCTCATTTTACAGTTGAGGATACAGAATCTTCATTTTGCTACCTAGGCCTTGTGAAAATTGTTGAACCCCTCCTGGTTGGCATCTTCATTAAAAAAAAGTTGATCTAATACCTACCTCAAAGGTTTTTTGTGAGGTTATGAATGAGTATATTATTTATCACTTGTTACCCCCCAAAACTTGTTTTAGTGGCTTATAAGGTTACATAAAATTAAAAAAGATAAATTAGAAATAGGTGAGAAAGACAATAAGAAAATACAAATAGGGAAGCAAGTGTTATGTGAAGCATCCAGCATCTAGTAGAGATATAATAAATGATAGCACCCAAAAGCCATGGTACTTCTTGCCTTGTTACTCAGATAGAGTTGGGAGATAGGCTTGAAGATCCTCAGAGTATCGAACTTTGAATTTAGCTGGAACTTGCTTCTTCTCTGGAGTTTGTTTTGTTTCTAATAGTTAAGGGTAATCATTAATATTTAATTTGTGAAAGTACAAACTAGTCAGAGGAACATTTAAACACACATTTACTACAATTAAAGTAATATGCTGACATTCACATAGCTCGCAAGTGATTTCAATGCTAGTCTGGAATGACTACATTTTGATTTCTTTTTTCGTTTTTTAAGTATATTTTATTGAATATGCTGTTATACTTGTCCCATCCCGCTGCCTTTATTCCCCTTTGGTGAACCCCCCTCCCACCAGCATTCCCTTTGCCCCTTAGTTCATGTCCATGGGCCATATATATAAGTTCTTTGGCTTCTCCATTTCCTGTACTATTCTTAACCTCCCCCTGTCTATTTTGTACCTACCATTTATGCTTCTTATTCCCTGTACCTTTTCCCCCATTCTCCATCCTCACCCTCCCTGCTGATAACCCTCCATGTGATCTCCATTTCTGTGATTCTCTTCCTATTCTAGTTGTTTGCTTAGTTTGTTTTTGTTTTTGTTTTTAGGTTCAGTTGTTGATAGTTGTGAGTTTGTTGTCATTTTACTGTTCATATTTTTGATCATCTTCTTTTTCTTAGATTAGTCTCTTTAACATTTCATAGAATAAGGGCTTGGTGATGATGAACTCCTTTAACTTTATCTTATCTGGCAAGCACTTTATCTGCCCTTCCATTCTAAATGACAGCTTTGCTGGATAGAGTCATCTTGGATGTAGGTCCTTGGCTTTCATGACTTTGAATACTTCTTTCCAGCCCCTTCTTGCCTATAAGGTTTCTTTTGAGAAATCAACTGATAGTCTTATGGGAACTCCTTTCTAGGTAACTCTCTTCTTTTCTCTTGCTGCTTTTAAGATTCTCTCCTTATCTTTAATCTTGGGTAATGTAATGATGATGTGCCTTGGTGTGTGCTTCCTTGGGTCCAACTTCTTTCGGACTCCCTGAGCTTCCTGGACTTTCTGGAAGTCTGTTTCCTTTGCCAGATTGGGGAAGTTCTCCTTCATTGTTTATTCAAATCAGTTTTCAATGTCTTGCTCTTCCTCTTCTCCTTCTGGCACCCCTAGGATTCGGATGTTGGAATGTTTAAAGTTGTCCTGGAGGTTTTGTTTAGGCTTTGCATTCTCCCTTTGTATGCAGGTTTTATTTTATTATTATTATTTTTAAATTTTCTTTATTTAATTGATTTTTAAAAGATTTTTATTTTAATTTTTTAATTTTTAAAAAAGATTTTATTTATTTTTAGAGAGAGGGGAAGGGAGGGAGAAAGAGAGGGAGAGAAACATCAGTGTGTGGTTGCCTCTTGCACACCACCCACCGGGGGCCTGGCCTGCAACCCAGGCATGTGCTGTGACTGGGAACTGAACCAGCGACCCTTTGGTTCTCAGGCTAGCACTCAATCCACTGAGCCACACCAGCCAGGGCAAAAGTTTTGTTTATTTTTAGAGAGAGGGGAAGGGAGGGAAAAAGTGGGAGAGAGAAACATCCATGTGCAAGAGAAACATCAATAGTTTGCCTCTCGCACAGCCTCAGCCAGGGACCTGGCCTATAACCCAGACACACGCACTAACTGGGAATCTAGCCGGTGACCTTTCCTTTGATGGGACGGCACTCAACCCACTGAACCACACCAGTCAGGTCTTGTATGCAGGTTTTATATTGGAGAGCTTTTAAAGGAACAGCGTGGTAAAATCGAAAGGGCACTCGATAGAAAGTTAGAAATCTTGGGCCCTAGGGCTGGCTCTACTGCTAACTCTCCTGATACCTCACACAAACCTTTTTCTTCTTTGGACCTCAGTGTACCCATCTGTACAATACCTGATTGATCTCTCAAGTCTGGTTATCTTTCTTTTTCATTGAATTTATTGGCATGACACTGGTTAAGAAACTATACATGTTTCAGGTGCACAATTCTACAACATACCATCTGTACACTGTATTGTGTGTTCACCACCCCAAATCAAGTCTCTGTCCATTACCATTTATGGTTATCTTTCAAAAATTTACCTCCAGAATTTGTTTCTGCATTCTATAATTCTTTCCCATTTCTAACTCCGCCGTCTGGAGCTCATATGACGCCCTTTTGTAAAAAGGAAAGAAATACCTCTCTTCAGTATGATTAGCAGTTGGCCTATGTGTTGGGGAGGGGAAGATTCCTGGCATGCAGGACATCTCCTGCTGGACAGGCTTCTTAATGTCCCTGGGACAAAAAGGATGAAGATGTCTATATGCTACGAAGACTTTTTAGGCCTTTTCTTCAGAAAGCAGTACCATTCTGGGCAGCAGCTATAGAGGGGAGAGTATCAGCCAGTGTGGGTTTTATGGTGCAGCTAGGAACTGGAGGCTTCTTGGGACTCTACCTGGACTCCTTCCCAGAGCCCTGGTTTTACACCCTACCCCTCTCAGGACAAATGACGCCATCCCCTACACTCAACACTGGGGGCTTTGTTCATTTGCATTGGAGGGGGATAGCTGTGGAGGGTGAGGAAGGCATAATTTAAAGCCCAGGGCAGAAAAATCCTTGAACAAAGAAGTTTATTAATTTCAAAATGCCCCAAGGCCTAGTAATTCTTTGTTAGTGTTGGTTTGGTTTTGCGTACTGTGGGTGTGGTTCTGAGGGAAGCCCAGATGGTAGGGATCTCTGGCTAGATTAGTATGCGAGTTCTGAAAGCTACCGCTTCCAAAAGAAAGTCCTTGAGAATCTTGTGTCTTTCATACTGGTAGAGGAAAGGAAAGGGAGAAAACCAGGAAGTTCATGACTTCTCATCCTGAAGATCAGTGTTGTTTTGAGAAATATCATTTATTGAGTGCCTACTGTGGAGTAGCCCTAGCTAAATGCTTTAATTCTTGCAATGATCCTTTTTATGACAGGTGAAAGAACACACTCTAGGTTATGTAGTTAGTAAGTTGTGATATGGAGTTCCAAAAATAAAGCTTTTCCCCATTGCACTACTCTGTTTAGAGTGAATAAATCTGTTTGGCTTGGAGAACACTCAAGAGGAGATGTGCCCTGGCCAGATAGCTCAGTTGGTTAGAGCATTGTCCCGACATGACACAATGTTGTAGGCTTGAGTCCTGGTCAGGATCCATACAAGAATCAGCCAATGAATGGATAAATAAGTGGAACAACAAATCAATGTTTCTCTCTCTCAAAAATAAATGTAAAAAATTTAAAAAAGAGATGTGTTCTCTGTATTGGAATATCTGAGAGAGGCTGCCTTAGCAAAGAGAGGGCAGTTGTTCTGTGAGATCAAAAGGGGGAAGATTTGGGACCCTATAGCTTAAAGCTATAAAGAAAAAGATTGGAACTCAGAGAAGAAATTGAACATCTGGCACTTTGGGGGCCAAGGACAGGAATCCATAGAAACATGTGTTCATAGGCTATTGGAGGCTATAATCTCTTTCAATTAAATTGTTGAGGCGTAAGGGAGGAAGTTCATTCTGTCTGGCCTTTGAGACTTATCATTCAATGAAACCCTCCTGAAGGAACTGGGCCTAGAAGCAAGGAGCTCAGCTCCTTTGGAGGAGTTGACAAAAGCTCGGGGGCCATCCTGGAACCTAGCAATTACCTGGCTGATGACCAGCAAGGAAGCCAACTGGAGAGGAAGCACTCTGGTTGGTACCAGCAATAAATAACAGGCAACAATGGGAAGCCATACCTTGAGGAGGCCCAAGGACTGGTGGGAAATGGAATTGAGACCCCTAGTTCCTCCAGTTTACCTTTGTTTCTGATGAGTGTGCTCACAGGTAGGGAGTGGAGAGAACACATTTTGTAACAGCATTATCACCTCCACTTCTAAAGCCTGAGGTTCTTCAGAGGACTCTTGAGTCCATAGGTGACACTAGGGGGCAGTACCACCACAATGAATTCCTCTGAAAAACCTCTGCTTGGCTCCACTCCAGCCCAGGGACTCTAGCTGTAGCTCTTGTCTAACTTTACCTGCCCCCTTCCTTCAAGGTTTTGAGCTGTAGAAAGGAGATGAAAGTTCAGAGTATACATTCATTTATCTATTCATTAACTGATTCAATATTGACTGAAGGCCTACTGTGTCCCAGGGAAAATCTCTAGGTCCATCAGATACTATCTCTACCCTTAAGGAAAGTACATGCAACCCTTCCACATAGAATGAAAAAATACCTTTGGGGCTCAGGTTGTGTATAGAGGTGGTGTATAAAGGATGGGATTTGATGTTGCCCTTGGGTTCAAATTCTGTCCCTCTATGTCAGCAATTTTCAACCTTTTTCATCTCATGGCACATATAAACTAATTACTAAAATTCTGTGCCACTGCAGAAAATACGTTTTTTGCTGATCCGACCAAAAAACCAGCTATAATAGGTATAATTTTGATTCATTCATACTGAATGAATCAAAATTAGCTATTGTTGTATTGTTGAATATAACAATAGCTATTGTTGTGTTGGCTATTGTCAGTTTTTTATTTGACAGCCTAAGGGAAAAGAGGTCAGTGCCCCTGACTAAATTGTCAGGTATTGCATGTCTTAAAAATCCTTGTGGCACACCAGTTGAAAATCCCTGTCCTACTTAGCTGTGTGAGCTTGGATGGGTCATTTAACCTGTTAGGACTTTACTTTCATGAGTAAAATGGTAATCATACTAATCTCAGACATTTTTGTGGTCTTATTTAATCTCCAAACAAATAAAGTACCTGGTACATAGCAGGCATTCTAATGCTGGTTGTTCTTATTGAGGGATAAACAAGTAGGTGGAAATTGCTGTGGAAATTCAGATAAGGGAGCCATGAAATCAGGAAGCTTTTCTGGCTCAGTAAAGTCCTTAAGACTTGTGGATTGTGCACTGAAGGCAGGAGCCCTTTCTTCATTTTCTTGCATTTGATTTTATAAAATAACATATCTATTATTATAATTGTAGTGCCTCCATCTTATAGATGAGGAACTGAGGCTTTGAGAGGGGAAAATATTTAAGGTCAGATACCTAGGAAATAGCAGAGTGCCTTGAACCAAGCCAGATATTATTTCTAGTTTTCTTTGGTCAGCTGTGTCATCTGTGACCTCCCTTTTCTTTGCCTGTTCCCATTGTGCGTAGAGGCAAGTTTGCTGCTTAAACTTAGAACTCTAGCTGAGTTCTGTGCTATAGAGCAGATGACCACTTGAGCACAGGCATTGTGGAGCAGCAGAAGTAGCAACAGTGGCAGCCCCTCCTGGAACTTTACAGTTGTGCATTGCTTTGCTTTTAGGTGGGTGGCTGATGTAGCTGCTGCCAAGCCTGTAATGGGATCTCAATGGGCCTCAGGTGTTTGGGCATTGACGCAGTTTTGCTCATAATTTCTCATGCACTTTTCCTCTCGGGGCTCCAGCCTTGCTTCCTGATCCTTTTCTGGGCTTCTGAAGTGGCAGATTACGTCATTAATTTGTTTACTCAGATAGATGCATGGGGTATATAGGGAGGGGGTGCTCTTGGCTCCAGAGTTGACCTGATCTCCCCTTTCTTCCACAGACTTCAGATATGGGCAGGCTTCATATGCAAAAGAGAAGCAGAAGGGGGTTCTTTCTAACATCCAGATGCTTCTGCTAATTAGGACGGGTTTTCTCAGAGGCAAATCTCTTTCCCTCACTGGGTCCCAGTTTTCAAGTTTATGCTCCTTGGACCCTGTAGTGCTCCACAGTCTGTTTTGTTGGTTTGTATTGTGGGGCTGAATAGAATCCACAGGCAATGTCTTACAAACTGAAGCTATAGTCCCTCTAGGTGTGTGTGGCAGTTCTAGGATGTACACAGAGCTGTGGAATGAATGGGATTTATTATCTTGGAGCATCAGTTTTACTTGTAGATGCTATCTATTTCATTATTAAAACATAATGATTTAAGGAGTAGGGTGTAAAATTTGCACAAATGATGAAGACTAAACCTGTGGCTTCAAAGAAATTCTGGCTTGCAACCATCTACTTGTATTACCGCCACTCTTGCTTCCTCCTTGTGGCCCCTGGGTATATGCATCCATTATTTTATGCTGCTTAAGGATTTCTTCCATGGCAGCTTGAAGAAATACTAGCTCAGGCCAGATGAGCTGGCTGGCTGGGGTCAAAGGGAGCCAAGAAAGAATTTTTTTTTTCCTTGGGGGTAGAGCCATTTCTCAGAATAGGAGGATAGGATCCTAGTCACTGGAGCCACAGATGTTGTTCTTGGAACCAGGATCTAGATATGCTCTCCCACTAGAAAATGAGGTTTCTCTTTCCTCTGCAGTGGACGTATCACCTGGAAGCAAAGCTGGAAGCAAGCAAAGCTTGGTCTCTTTTCCAAGACTTGAGATTTCCTTATAGTCAAGGGTCCAGGGGTCATCTATTGTATCCTTTGTTCTTTTTCAGTCTCAATTCTGATTTCCAACCATATTTCCTCCCCCCATCCACACCCTTACTTCCTCACTTTGGGACTTCAGTAGGCTGAGAGACATTGTGAGTGCTGGAGCCTAAGGGAGCGGAAAATTTATATGCATCTGATTTCTCTGTGTTATAAGGGAAGACACAGTGCTTAGAGAGATTAAAATTCCCTACTGATTGTGAAATCTATTTTTTTGATAGCACTTTAGCTATTGCTTTATCCAACTTTTCCTCAGAGATACTCCAGATCCTGGAACTATTTTGGCACCCACACTGCTCCTCTCATCACACTTTTACCAGTCTCACTAGTGAACCAGAAAATCCGGTGCAAAAAGGGGCTAGAGAGCTCACTCCCAGGACCTCTAGGACTGGTTGTGCAGTCTGTGCCTGCTGTACTCTTTTGTAGTTCTGGGGTCTCTGAGCCTCTACAATGGAGTTGTTGACACAGGTAAAGGCCAGTTGCTGCTCTACCAGCTCTGTTTTCAGTCTGCTCTACCTTCATCCCCCAACCTAGTATCCTGGCCCTATTTGTTGATCTTCAGCATTTTTGGTGGGCCTCTTTCTGTCGTGGAACTTACTTCTTCTCACTGATTGCACCTGGACACACTATCCTGCAACCCCGTGGAAAACCATTACAACTGTTAATTGGTCCCTATCTTACACCTAGGGTGAGAAAAGAGATGGTTTAAATAATCTTTCCTGTTTACACCCCCCACCACTATCCTCTGCAAAAAAAAAATAGCCAATATCACATTTCAGCATTAACAGTATGTATTTTCCATCTAAAACCTGCTGGCAGTTCTTACTGCTTATGGCTTAGACTCAGGGGTTCACATTGCCATTGAATTGTGAAAGTCTTTTGGTCTTTCCTCACACCTCCACTCCCAATTTATCTTTTCTAAACATGTTTCTGGTTACCCAAGTCAGCAAGAGGAAATGGGAAATGAGATTGTATTTCTTAGTCATTTTTAAAAACCTAATTAATAGAACGATAAAGCTTGAGATAAGAAAGAGACCATTTATGCCACACTGCTTATAGTAGATGGGAAAGCTGAGGTCCAGAGAGGGAAATGTACTGCCTTGAGATCACACAGCAAAGTGGAGACAGAAGTGAGTCTTACAAATTTCCTGATACCTACTTTAAGATATGAAAGGTAAGGTCATCAGTCTTTACTGCCCCAGTGAGCAGTGAAGGTTGATGACTTGGGAATGTGGCTTCTCCCCAAAGTGGTTGTTGACTGAGCCTAGTGGGAAAGCCAGAAACCATATCTAGATGCATAGGTGGTCAAATTTCATTACCTGGCTGGGATATCTGAACTAAAAGTGAGACAAAGCAGTTAGTCATTTGAGAACCCTGGAGTTCCTAAACTTCTATGAGCCTTTGGCATTAGGAGAAAGCATGCTAGAGAAGAAAGGGTTCAGGTTTTGGAGTCATGCACATCAGGATCCTAGTCTAGGGTCAATGGTTTTAGAAAGATTGCCTCTCTAAACCTCAGCTTCCTTGTTTATAAAATGGAGATATTATAGTTATCTCAGGGTATTTCAGTGTTCACTACTCGGCATATATAATACGTACCTAATGTATATGAGCTACTTTTTCCTTGGAACCTCTGACACTCTAGTTTGTACTCTCTCAGAGCGACTATGAGTCCTGCCTTTGGATGCATAGTAGAAACTTTGTGGATACAGTGGAGCGGTGTATGTGTATGTGTGTGTATTTTGAGGGGAGATAGTGATTTATTCTCAGGGAAGGACATCAGCAACACTGTGTCCTTGTTCCCTGTTTCTATCTCCAGGTAAATTACTTCATCTCACCCCTCCACCTCTACTGCCTTTTACCCTCCCCCTGTCCTTACCCTCTCCCCAAAAATAGGAGATAAAGAAGACTGCCTGATGCCAGCATGACCTCATTGGGATGTGGCTCAGCTTCTCTGCCTTCATCCCCAGCGGTAGGCATGCTGGGTTTCAGCCGCCAGCCAGAACTATTAACATGCTAATGTCAGGGACTGGAAAACAGATCCCATCTGTCTTCTCCTGGCTGGCCTCCCTTTCCTTCCCACTGCTCAGCCAAGAGGCCCAGAACATCAGGGGGCCCCTCAGCTACTACACTGAGGTACTCATTCTGTTTCCACCCTCATTCCCACTTTTAAACTGAGTGATTGGTAACGGAAATCATGACTGTGCTCTAATCAGGGCTGGAAAGAGGCATCTCAGCCCCCAGACACAGCACAGCTTTCGGGTATATAGATACCACAGTCTCTGCTCTGTCTTCTCAAACATTCTTTCTTGGGGCACTGTAAATGGGACTCAGTCTGAAGGTTGTGGGCATTACTTCTAGTTGCTAAAAATAGAAGAGCAATCCAGGGGAACAAGATGCAGGAGTTAAGCCAACAATCTCTACTTTCAACCTTTAATCCACCCTGAGAGTGGAAAACTGCATGGCATAACAGAGGGAGGGAAGTGACAGAAAGCACCGTATTTGAATAGGTTTGGAGTCAAACAGATCTGACTCCGCCACTTACTAACTGAAGCTCTGCTTTTTGGAACCTTACTTTTAGTCTCTGTAAAATGGGCCTAATTGTAATTATATCATAGGGCTCTTGTGAAAATTAAAGGAGATAATAGATATAACATTATTGGTGTGTGGTAGGGCTCATAAATAATAGATATGTTCCCTATCTCAGAAGTACTTTGTGCAAAGAGATGCTGACATCACTTCTTGACTGCTGCTCAAGTGTATTTTCTTTCCAGACCCTGGACACCTTATGTCTTTTAAGGTTGGGGACCAAGTGGGCTCCACATTTGTGTCCTTTGTGCCTGGCACAGGCTAGGCATTCAATCAGTGGTGGTTTTGTTTTTTTCTCTTTCAGGTGGTGAAAACGATTGGCCTGAGGGAAATTTGGTTCTTTGGTCTGCAATACCAGGACACTAAGGGTTTCTCCACCTGGCTGAAACTCAATAAGAAGGTAATTGCTTACCCTGTTCTCGGGTTTGGAATTCATTCCTCTTCCATGTCATTCTCAGGATAGAAACATGTGCTAGCTGGCAAATCCAGAGCACCTAGGGCGGTATTTTTCAGTGGGCCATCTGTTGACCACTGGATCAGAATAAGGGCAGAGGACTCAGCCAAGGCAAAGCTCTTGTACTGTTTCTACTTTGACTTCTCACAGCAAGAATGACCAGGGTCTAAGGAGAAACATATCTTTCCATACCTACTGGGAGCTCTGTCTTGAACTTTGACCGATTTTAGACCATAGCCATTAGTGGTTCTTCAGGAGGAGATTGGTATTATTTTTTCAAACTCAAGGGCTTTAGTAAATTTGTTAAAAAGATAGTCACATACTCTTGAACTGGAATCTCAAAGGTCTCATAATCTTATCTTGTCTCTTTCCCAACCTGTCAACTGATGCCTGAATCCCATACATATGTTCTTCATTTTCTGTCTCAATTGATTTCCAAATGGGATGATTTGAGTATAGGTCCATTCAAGCTCTCTACCTCCAAGTAGCATCTTTGCAGGAACATGGCAGTCATTCATCTGAATACCCTCAAACTGGCTGCCTTTGTCCTTGGAGGTCTCCATTCTGTCCTGTGGCTTGTTTTGCTGATTATGACTAGGCGATAGGTATCTCACCTTCTGTCTGGCGGAGTCCTGTTTTCCCAAAGAGTGGAGACTTTTGCTGAAGAAATGTGGAATTGTTAGGAGACAATTTCAGGCTTTAAAAGACAACCTAGTTTGTTCTCTTACCTAGCCAATTCCCAGACTTTAGTCATGCACCCTGGTCTTTATTTTGCTAACATATGGAGTTGGGGGAGCCTTAAAAGAGGAGCTCTCTTAAGCCTCTCCTTAGAATTTGCAGTCAGTTGGACATATGAGGTCTGTCCAGAAGGTATCTATCTAGCCATGTAATATGAAAAATAGAGACATTTATTGAACAAGACACAAGATACAAGAAACAGTGTATACAGGACAGGGATGCCTCAGTCCCCTTTAAGGTAGTGACCTTGGGATCCCACACAGTTCTTCCAATCACCATCAGCTGCCCCATCATATTTTCCTGAATCTCAACAATCTGAAATCTCTTCCCTTTCAAAGGTGATTTTAGTTTTGGGAAAAACCAGAAGTCACAGGGTGCCAAATCTGGGCTGTAGGGGGCTGAGTCACCTGGGTGATTTCATGTTTTGCCAAAAAAATCTGCACAGGATGTGATGCATGAGCAGGCACATTGTTGTGATGAAGCTACCAATCATGAGTTGCCCAGAGCTGCGGCCTTCTGAATCATCTGAATAGTTTTGGCAGAGGAATGTTTAAGCTTAACGCAAAATTGGATGCAGAATCCGTTGCTCCACTCACTCAGTCATTTTGAATACGATGGCCACACAGGGCACATGCTCTCAATGGCGTCTACCGCCCCCACTGACTAGTACAGTGAAGTCGTCATTGCTCACACATGTGCATTCCAGTCCTCTCTCCTTGGCTGCTAGGCTACATCTATGTCACACCAACTGTTCTCATTATATTAACAATGGCTGGAGTTTTTCTGGACAGACCTCATACTGTAAGATGATGGTAATTTGGGGGCTTGTCACCATCTTCATTTCAGGAACAAATAGTCAACAGAAAGTAATTGTGGACATGGGACTCAGTCCCTAGTGAAAATAATGTGTCTCTCTTCTGAATTACTGGGAGAGTTGCCCCCTGGCTCTTTAGGATTATACAAATTGAGGAACTTTCAGTGTCTTCTCCCCATCCTACAGCTACTCTCCCACCACAAAATCTATTTTTTGAGAGCCCATAACTCCTTGCTGTTCCCAGGTGACTGCCCAGGATGTGCGGAAGGAGAGCCCCCTGCTCTTCAAGTTCCGGGCCAAGTTCTACCCTGAGGATGTATCCGAGGAATTGATCCAGGATATCACGCAGCGCCTGTTCTTCCTGCAAGTGAAGGAGGGCATTCTCAATGATGATATTTACTGCCCACCTGAGACTGCTGTACTGCTGGCCTCCTATGCTGTCCAGTCCAAGTATGGTGACTTCAATAAGGAAGTTCACAAGGCTGGCTACTTGGCAGGGGACAAGTTGCTTCCACAAAGGTAAGGTTGCACCTGACTGTCTGGCCTGACCAGAGGGCCTGGGGCCCAAGGCTGATTAATTCCTATTACAGAGGAGCTGCCAGATATGTTCCTTCCCTCTTGGGTCTGTCTGAAGACTATGTCATTATGGTAGGTAGTCAGAGAGGCACATTTGCATATGGCACCACACCCTATTGTCATTTCAGTGGCTCTCACAATAAAAAGCTTCTCCCCTCTCTCACTCTCTGTTTGTCTGATTGTAGAACTTCATTACCCGGAAAGAAGTTCTTATATTGAGAACCAGAAATGAATTGATTTTTCTATTCTCCATGATTCCATTTTTCTTAACACTTTTTACTGACTTAGACCTCTTATATCAGAGATTCACAGGGGAGAGAGACAAATATGTAAGCCAGGGACATGGATAGCTCAAATAGTCTTTTAATATTGGTAACCAGTGGCCAGAGCTTTCTGCTTTTGTAAACTTCAAAGCTGAACACTGCCAAACACTCCTTATTTTTGTTTTAGCATCACAACAACACACCGAATGAATAAGGCAGGCATTATCCTTATTTCCTGCCTAAGGAGACAGAGGTGCAGAGGTCTTCTCACTCTGCCTTGCTCGATATCTCACAGCTCATTTGAGGCAGAGCCAGAGCTGGAACCTTAGTCTCTTAATTTTTTAACCCTGGGTTTTTTGCCACTGCATTCAATGGCCATTTTTATAGACTTTTTTTTTTTTTTTGCATTGGAAAGAAAACTTCTGCTTTATTCTGGGATCCTTTGTCCCATTGGAACTGTGGCATATGCACAACTCACCTGAAGGTATTGGGGATAGTGGTTTTCCCCTGGGACTCCACCTGAGTCACTGTCATGATGTCTGAGATTGTGTATTTGAAAAAAGCTTTGTTTATGATCTAGATCTGAGAGGTTGAGCCTGTTAGTTTTTCCCAAAGCCATTTGGGCTCAGTTCTCTGTTCTATAGCCATAGGCTATAATTTCATCCCTGAGTAATATTCTCACAAACACAAACTGTTGGTCCCACAAGGATCTAGAAGAGAGTGTGCAGTTCCTCTTTGAGGTCCATCCCTACTCTTAGCCACACAAGCCAGAACAGACTCTTGATACATTACTGCTCTACTTGGGAACCACAGCATTATTAGATTTTCTGGTTAAAGGTAGAAAGGAACGTGTTCCCATTGTTTTGCTTGGTCACTCATTCTTGTATCTTTCCTACCTCTCAGGCAGTCCCCTATGTCTAAATAATACCTCCTGCTATAATTTCAGTCTGCTTCCAGTTTTATCTCAGTGAGCTGACTCTACAATCTCTTTTCATCAACACCTTAGAGAGATAAGTGGGCTTTTCTTAACCCCCGCAGTTTGGGCTTTGTGCTTTAAACTACATATTACCCATTGTCTTTCCAGGGTCCTGGAACAACACAAGCTCAACAAGGACCAGTGGGAGGAACGGATCCAGGTGTGGCATGAGGAGCATCGGGGCATGCTCAGGTAAGCTTGCCCTAGCAACTGTGGGCTCCTGCTGCCCATGCAGGGAGAATGAGAGTTGGTTCTGGGGGATAAGAGGAAAAGGACTAAGAACATTGGATGTTGGGGGGAGAGAGAGAGACAGGAATGTACTGTACAGAGGAATTTAGAGATAGAAGGATAATCAGAACCATTATAAAGCTATATTTTTTGTGAATGATGGCAATTGATAGCCCAGTTTTGACCATAACAAAATGGAGGGTCCCTTAGGATACTTAGGGAGCATCTGGGCCACTAGGGGTTCCTCCCCAAGAAAGTAGCAGGGAGTGAGTTCTCTCATGGTAAACCATTTGAGGGCTATCTAGTTGAGGAAAGAGTCTTGTAGTTTTGCCATCACCACCCCACATAGACTCTGTTAAGAATGTGCCTGTATAAGAGGCTCCTATGACAGCTAACATGCTAAACAATAAGCAAGGTTCAGCTCACCCTTATTTTCCTTGGGAACTTCAGACCTCAGGCTTCGTGTTATGCTCTGTTCATCATCATCTGCTTGCCTTTCATCCCCTTTCCCACCCCTAATGGCAAGATACTTGTCACAAGTGCATATAGGTTTTCTTTCTTCCTAGGTCTGATTCACAGGTTCCCCTCTGTAACCTCTGACTCTGTTGTTTAGGGAGGATGCTGTCCTGGAGTATCTGAAGATTGCCCAGGACCTGGAGATGTATGGTGTGAACTACTTCAGTATCAAAAACAAGAAAGGCTCAGAGCTGTGGTTGGGGGTGGATGCTCTGGGTCTCAACATCTATGAACAGAATGACAGGTATGTCTCAGAGGTCTCTTAGATTATTTGGGCCACTCTGACACTCATCACAGAGTAAGACTATACCTCCTGGATCCCACCTGGGTAGTTGTTTTTCTACCTAGTTTAGATCAGCCCAGATAATTGCACAACCTCCCTCAGACCTCTAAATCTTGCATTGACTACACTTACACTATTCACTATGGTAGCACTGGCTACATGAGGCTACTGAGCACTTGAAATGTGGCTACTCAAGACTGAGATGTGTTGTAAGTATAAAATACACACCAGACTTTGAAGACTTAGTGAGAAAAGCAGAATGTAAAATGTTTCATTAATATTTTTTGAAATATTGATTCGCATGTGTAAATGATAGTATTTTGGATGTAGTAGGTTAACGAACTGTTACAATTCATTTTACCTATTCTTTTTATTTATTTTTATGTGGCTACTAGAAAATTTAAAATGACATGTGTGGCTCTTATTATATTTTTGTTGGACAACACTGGGATAGAACCTACTTTGTCAGGATCTGTAATTAATCCCACTCCTGTATGGTGATTAAGTGCCTTTTGGCCTGTAATCTCTCTCACTACTACCTTATCTCATTTGATTATTTTTTCTCCTTGGTCTGCTCTTGGTGAAGATGCAGATCAGTAGATTATTGTTCGTGTAACTTCTGAATTTGGAGCTCATTATTTACTTTCTCTCCAACTTTTACAACCTTGAGTGGAAGAGTCCCAGTTAAATAAGCCTGGGGAGTCTATGAGAGATTGTTACAAGGTCCACGCCATGCAAAAAATATACTAAAACAAATCTCAGAAATTGGAATAAAGAGTAACATGTTGGTTGTAGTATTATGAGGTCCTTTGTGCAGCCTCAGAGCTGGCAAACTGACCTGGTGGCATGTGATGACACTGGCTGAGCTTGCAATGAATCTACCTTCTGAAAGGAGAAGTTGGTGGGGTGGTGGTGCAAGGTACCAGCCCTCTATGTTCTTGTTGTTTTGCCCTTGTCCTGATGTTCTTGGTCTCCATTTCTACAGACTGACTCCCAAGATTGGCTTCCCTTGGAGTGAAATCAGAAACATCTCTTTCAATGACAAGAAATTTGTCATCAAGCCCATTGACAAAAAAGCCCCAGTAAGTAATTCATTCTGCTGGCCAAGACAAGTACTTGCCAAGGCCAGGATAAAGCTAGAAGCAATCACATAATTGTAGTTTTCTGACCTTTTTCTGGTGTGTCTTTGTGTGTGTGTGTGTGTGTGTGTACAGGAGGCACAAAAGGAGATTAGTGATGGAAAGGGATGTTGATGTCAAAAAATGGCTAGGAGGTATCCTGTGCCTGTGCCACCCTGCTACCTAAGTCTTAGGGGAGAGCCACAGGCAGTCTAAGTGCTGCATATTAGCTACTACCTTCTGCTACCCTGGGCTTCTGGGGTGAAAACAGAGTGTGTCTTATCTTTTAAAGCTTCTGGGCCCCAGAAAGTGGAAACTGTTCATATGCAGGTAGGGCAAAAGTAGGTTTATTGTTGTTCATATGAAAAATAATACAATAATTAATAATAATTCAAGAATAAACTCTGTGTAGGCCCTGGCTGGGGAGCTCAGGTGGTTAGAGCATTGTTCCAATATGCCAAGGTTGTGGGTTTGATCCCCAGTTGTGGCATGTACAAGAATCAACCAGTGAGTGCATCAATGCATGGAACAACAAATTGATGTTATTCCTAAAAGGACTTAAGGGGCTGGGTCCAGGGCATGCTTTTAGATTACAGAAACAGTCCAGCCACTCATATTGCACTCATCAGGGTATTATGCATGTATTATGGAGCCTCGAAGAGTGGCCCCTGAAATCCAGAAGAATCTCTAATTAGCAGATAAAATCAGTTCTTAATTTTTAACTGGATTGAGGGTAGTTGAGAAGGCAAAGGTTGAAAGATTTGTTTATGGTGGCCACTCTGACTGGTGTGAAGTGGTATCTCACTGTGGTTTTAATTTGCATCTCTCTGATGGCTAGTGATGCTGACCATCCTTTCATGTGTCCCCGGGCCCTGTGTATGTCCTCCTTGGAGAAGTGTCTGTTCAGGTCCTTTGCCCATTTCTTAGCTGGGTTGTTTGTCTTCCTGGAGTGGAGTCGTGTGAGTTCTTTATATATTTTGGAGATCAAACCCTGGTCCCAGGTATCATTGGCAAGTAGCATAATCAATAAAATATCCAAAAAAAAAAAAAGACACAAAGAAAAGGTGAAATAAATTGTGGTTTGATCGAAAGAACAGTGATTTCAGAGTCAAGCCTGGATTCCAGTCCTGGGTCTGCTAAGTAACCTGTTTGACCCTGGACAAATAACTTCATCATTCTGATAACTAGCTTCCCTATCTGCAATAGAAAATTCAGTTACGTATTTTGCTGTGTATAATGTGCATTGTAGCCCAAATTTTTGACAGAAAAATAAGGATGCGTGTTATACATGGGTATAATGATTACATGCAGTGGGCATAATAATCCCGTGTATAATGCTCACAAAAACATTGGTGCACATTATACACAGCAAAATATGGTAAATGATCTTTCCAGTTCTTTTGGACTTAAGAGAAGTTCATCTTCATCTCTCCCTCAAAACATTTCTCTTTTTTGATTTAATCTTTATTGTATTTTTCCCATTACCATTTAGTCCCCTATACCCCCTTCCCCCAGCAATCACCATGCTGTTTTCCATGTCCATGAGTCCTTTTCCCTTTTTGCTCAATTCCTCCACCGCCTAACCTCCCCTCCCCTCAGCTGTCATTCTGCTCTCCATCTATGAGTCTATCCCCATTTTCCTTGTTTGTTCCAAACTTTTTATGATTTCTGGTTTCCCTCCAGGACTTTGTCTTCTATGCTCCCCGGCTACGGATTAACAAGCGGATCTTGGCCCTGTGCATGGGGAACCATGAACTATACATGCGCCGCCGTAAGCCAGACACCATTGAAGTGCAGCAGATGAAGGCACAGGCTCGAGAGGAGAAGCACCAGAAGCAGATGGAGCGGTAAGTGATGTGGAGCTCAAGTGGGGACCAAGGCCAGGGCAAAGAAACTGCTCCAAGTCGCCAAGTCTGCTAGAAGCAGGACATGAAACCATCCTGAGACCGGGGGCAGGGAGGAGGCAGGAAGAGAGTGAGCGAGCACGCTCTACACCGATGAGACCTCGGGAAGCAGGCCTCAGAAGCTTAGGCTTTCAGAGGCTCATAGGAAGGAGGGTCATTTCATAATTCACCATTGTTTATGATCCTCATGCCATTGCTCTTTTAGGCAGACTCTAGGTTGTTCCAGGCTATCTGAGCAGTATAATGGCAATAGCAGAAGGCTCCATGCACATTTAAATCTAGACTCTGTCAGGATTTTTTGAGTGGAATTGGGCAGAACCACCAGAATTTTCTCTACAAAACCCCTATGCACTGGACGTCCTTGCTACTCAAAGTACAGTAAGGCTCAGCAGCACCAGCGTCAAGTTGGGAACTTGTTAGAAAGGCAAAATCTGAGACTTTATCTCAGACCTATTGATTCACAATCTGCATTTTAAGATACTAGTAACCATTTCTCCAATGAAGATATCCTAATGGCCAATAAACATATGAAAATACCTTTAGTCATTAGGGAATTATAAATCAAAACCACAGTGAGGTACCACTTCACGCTCACTAATATGGCTATAATAAATAAAAACAAAGTAACAGCTGTTGGCAAGGATGTGGAGAATTGAAACTCATGTTTGTTACTGGCAGGGATGTAAAATGGTTCAGCTGCTATGAAAAAAGAGTTTGATGGTTTCTCAATAAGTTAAACATAGGATTACCATATGATCCCACAATTCCAGTCCTGGGTATATACTCCAAAGAATTGAAAACAGGTGTTCAAACAACTACATCTACACATGTATTCATAGTAGTGTTATTTACAATATCCAGAAGGTGAAAACAGCCCAAATGTCCATCAATGAATAAATGGATAAATAAATTATATATCCATACAATGGAATGTTATTCAGCCATTAAAAAGGCATGAAGTACTGATACATACTACAATATAGATGACTCTCTAAAACATTATACTAAGTGAAGGAAATCAGACACAAAAAGTCACATATTGTATGATTCCATTTATATGAAATATCCAGAATGGTTTAATCTGTAGAGACAGAATGTAGATTGGTGATTATCAGGAGCTAGGGGAAGGGAAATGGGAAGAAACTACTTAATGGATGTGAGTTTTTACTTTGGAGTGATGAAAATATTTTGGAACTACTTAGCATTGTGATCGTAGTAAATACCACTGAATTGTTTGCTTTAAAATGGTTAATTTTATATTAATTTCACCTCAGTAATTTATTTACAAATAAGATTCCAGGTGATTCCTGTGCATTTCATAAAGAGCTTGGAACTTCAGGAGGCTTCTAATTCAATAGGCCAGAAAATGACACCATGTATGAGAAATTATACACCATGGTTCACATTTATTCAGAAAAAACTTACTGAGACTGGATCTGGCAGAAATCTGCCCTCAGTGATATCACAGTCTAATAGGAGAAAGGAAATATATAACTATTCAAGGTACAAATGCTGTATCATTTGTTCGTTTGGTAAATATTTATTGAGCAGTGAAAAAAAAAAGACAAAAATCCCTGCTCTCATGAAACTGTCATTCTAGTGGAAAGAGAGACAGAACAAATAAAATTATACGGTGTGTGGAATGGAAATATTGACCTTAAATAGACAGCTAGATGTTTCTTCAGCAGAAAGGGTTTATCAGGAACAACATAGAATTGAAATTTAGGACTTGCAGTACAATGGTGAAGCATATGCAAGTCCAGAGAAACAAAGAGGAGGAATGCTCTTTTATGGAGAGGCTATTGTAAATGAATAGTCCAATGGAGGAAACTGAAAGTTTGAAGCATGTTGACTTTTCATTGGCTTAGTTATGGCAGTCTCCATTGGCTGAGCTGTTCCTGGGCAGGGAGGAATCTTTCCTTCCTCCTGTGGAGATAGTAATGTATTACTTCCTGTTGGAGATGTATGTAGCCTCCTCCTGTTGGGGTCAGTAATGTGTGTTGAATGATATGTGCATGAGAGTTTTGTCTTCTACCCTTCTGACTCAATTTTAAATGAAGTTTCTATTTATTAATTTTCACAGTATGAAGTGCTGTGAGGAAAAATAAGAGGGAGGAGGAATGGAAAAAAGGATAGTCCGAGTATTCTGAGGGCTCAGAGACAGAAAAGACATCTAGCCAAGGGAAAAAGGTCTCCTGGAAAAGGCGGGTGGCAAGAAAAAGAAAATGCTTATTCTAGATTTTCCAAAAATTCTGGGGAAAAGGAATATAGAGTTGGGCCTCAGAGAACCAACCGAGTTAGGCCTGAGGACTGATACCTTAGCCACAGAGATCACCAAACTTGAAGTACAATATCCTAGCACAGAGCTGAAACTTGTCTCCTTACAACTCCCTAAGGCTACCAAGGCAGAACTTAATAGGCCATTTTAGATATGGGTACTGAGAACAAGTGCAAAGGAGTGACATAGGTAAGATCATCCACTGGTTACCCACAAGTTAGTGGCAGAGCTGAAAGTCTACACTGGCTCTCCTGAGTCTTGGACAAACTGACTGAGTTTGGAAGGTACTGGCCCAAGTGGTACTATGATATAAGGACAAGGATGTGGAGATAAGAGTGATCCCAAATCACAAGCTCTGGGTGTGTTGTGTGGGTGGGGACTGAGGGTCCAAGGCCAGGGAACCTTGGGGATCCCAATTTTTCCATATGGCCTTGCTATCTTGTTTAATCCCTTCTTTCTCCTTTCCCAGCGCTCTCCTGGAAAATGAGAAGAAGAAGCGTGAGATGGCAGAAAAGGAGAAGGAGAAGATTGAAAGAGAGAAGGAGGAACTGATGGAGAAGCTGAAGCAGATTGAGGAACAGACTAAGAAAGCTCAGCAGGGTGAGGCTTGACATCACCTTGTAGGGTTGGTTTTTCCAGAGCCTAATGGTATGAGCTGGAGACCCTCTGCCTGAACTACAGACTCAGGCCACATAATCCAAATGTGACTACAGAATAGATAAATAGGTGGGACAAGAAGAAGAGTGCTCAGAGCTTTCTGCCAGCTGTGCCCTGGTGTGAAACATTTCTAGGAAGGAAGTTAGGTGTCTCTTCTTTATCTCTACACTCTTCACCTCCTTTTCCCTACCTTCTCTTCCCAGAACTGGAAGAACAGACCCGTAGGGCTATGGAACTTGAACAGGAGCGAAAACGTGCCCAGAGTGAGGCTGAAAAACTGGCCAAAGAACGTCAAGAAGCTGAAGAGGCCAAGGAAGCTCTGTTGCAGGCTTCTCGGGATCAGAAGAAGACCCAGGAACAGCTGGTAAAGCAACAAAATGGGCTGGGATTGAAGGACCTGAGTTTTCTTCCCTTTCTGCCTACTTATTTACAGCTACCTCTGCCTGTAGGGCTGGGTCTTTCCAGCAGGGCCTCCAGCAGGTAGTTCACTGAGAAGCAAGCTGAGAAGTCACTGGTTTGGCCCAGAAACCTTTGCAAACAGTCTTCCTTAACCCTTACTTTTACTCTATTTTCTTAGCCTTTGGGGATCTGAGCTGATGACCTGACAAAGGAAAGGGAGGGAGGAAGAAGCGAAGGGATCCACACTTGATTACCTACTGTGTGGTACAGACTATGCTAACCACTTTCCTTACTTTCTTATTTCCTCTTCCAAAGAACTCTGTGGCATTAACCCATATTGGAATATATGTCAAGATAAGGAAATTAGGGCTCAGAGAGGTTTACGAGACTTGCCAGAGGTCACACAATTGTTACTGAGTAAGGACGAGAACCGATTTCTGCCTCTTTGAAGGGTGTGCTCGCTAAAATCATATGTAAAACTATGTGCCTATGCATTTTTCAGGGGAGGAGGGTGAGCATCCATACTTTCACTATAATTTCCAAGGGTTCTGTGACACGGAAGTTAGGAACCTGTGACCCAAATTCCTTGATATATGTTTTTCCCCATACTATTTGCAGTGGGAGTACAGGGAACTAAGACCTAATTCTTGGGGGGAAGTTTCTTCTAACAGAGGTATCCAACCTTTTGGCGTCTCTAGGCCTCACTGGAAGAAGAGTTGTCTTGGGCCACACATTAAATACACAAACACTAACAAAAACTAATGAGTAAGAAAAAGGGTTTTAAGGAAATTTACAATTTTTTGTTGAGCCACATTCATAGCCATCCTGGGCCACATGTGGCCCATGGACCATGGGTTGGACACCCGTGCAGGAGTTTTGCCAAAGGCGTGAGGGTATGCATAAGCTTTTTTCCCTTCTTCAGATCACCTTGTCACACTTGAGCGACTTTCCTATACTTGTCCTGGGAAGAGCCTTAGTGAAGCCCTGAGCATTATAGGATAACAAGGAAGCTCCGCCACTTCAGGCAGTGATGCACTGATGTCTAAAGTCCTGACTACACTGTGTAGTGGGCAATACTGAGAGGGGAAAGGGCTGAGGGATGGGGATGAAGGGAGTGCTGGAGAGGTGGGGAATAGACAGAGATGATGTGCTCTTTGTCTTCAAGACGCGTATAGTCTACATGGGGAGCTCTGACTTATAAGGAAATGATTTGGAGGTAATAGGGTACTATAGTAGATAGAGAATAAGAGTAGTCCTCTGGGATTCCGGGAGAAAATATGGTAAAAAGAGCCTGCAGCACAGCAAGCAATTGGAACAGCAGGTTGTCCACCTGGGCCTTGAAGACCCAAAGGCCAAGCTCTCACGAGTTTCATTTTATCCATAGGCTTTGGAAATGGCGGAGTTGACAGCTCGGATTTCCCAGCTGGAGGTTGCCCGGCAGAAGAAAGAGAGCGAGGCTGTAGAATGGCAACAGAAGGTGAGACACAGTGCCCAGAGCAAAGCGTTGTGGGAAGGGGTACCACATGCATAGGTTCCAGTTCTGTAGATGCCTTATGTTTGGGTTCCATCCTCTTTTGATCATTCCTTGACAGCAGGCATCATGGGAGAAGGAGCTCAAAGCTTTCTCAAATAACTGCTAGAATTCTTCAGTACTCCAGGGAAATAGGTACAATTATTCCTCTTATATAACTGAGGAAACTAAGGATCAGGCAGATGAAGTGATTTGGCCTACCTGGTGCCTGGTTTCTGCCCGGCCATTCTAGGCATGTGTAGGATGCTGCAAGTTAGCCTGTTCTGATTGCCTGTCCTTCTCTCCTTGTGTTACTGGACAGGCTCAAATGGTACAAGAAGACTTGGAGAAGACCCGTGCTGAACTGAAGACAGCCATGAGTACTCCTCATGTGGCAGAGCCTGCTGAAAATGAGCAGGATGAGCAGGATGAGAATGGGGCAGAGGCCAGTGCTGAACTGCGGGCTGACGCCATGGCCAAGGACCGCAGTGAAGAGGAACGTACCACTGAAGCGGAGAAGAATGAGCGTGTGCAGAAGCACCTGAAGGTATCTAGGCAGAGCCCAAGGGTCAAGGAGACCATGTGCATTGATTTAGTAGCACATGGTCTTCCTTAGATCATCATGGAGGAGTAGGTGGAGGAGCCTGTTTCAGCACCGTATGGGAGTCTGAGCCTTCCTCAAGTGAAAACTTTAATGAGAGCCACCTGTTGTTTATTAATCAGACCCTGAGCAACCTCTTCCTTTTAAAAATTTTTTGCCACCTCCTCTACCCATACTCCATTTACCTCTCATATTCAGGAAGTACTTAGCGGACATAATTCTGCCTGAATCTTTAGTACATTAGTCTACTCTCAGGGAACATTTGTCATCAATTAAAATTGGCCCCCTAAGTTTGTGGTTTTATTTTTTTATTCTAGACCCACTGCAGTCCTAACATGGCTGGAAAAGGCTCTCAAAAATGTGTGTGTGTGCATGCGTGCGAAGTGGGCACAAGGAGGGAAGACAGGAGGGAGGGTGAGGGAGGCACAAAGGAAGGAGAGAGAGAAGAGGAGAGGAGACAGAAGGAGAAAAAGTGGTTAAAGAAGGGGAGGTAAAATGAGAGGAAGCCATTAATCCATCATTCCCTTGCATCCTCACAGGCCCTCACTTCAGAGCTGGCCAATGCCCTTGATGAGTCCAAGAAGACTGCCAATGACATGATCCATGCTGAGAACATGCGACTGGGCCGAGACAAATACAAGACCCTGCGCCAGATCCGGCAGGGCAACACCAAGCAGCGCATAGATGAGTTTGAGTCCATGTAATAGGCACCCAGACTCTAGGGACCCCTCCTCCCTTTTTCCTTGCCCCTGTACTCCTATACTCTTGCCTAATTCACACTGTGCTGGAGCCACTAACTAGAGCAGCCCTGAAGTCATGCCAAGTGTTCATTGTAGCCATGGGACCAAACCTAGCCCCTCAGCCCTCATTCACTTCCTTGGGCATAGAAATGGCTCACTTTGGTGCCAATGGGACCCTCTTTTCCCTTTCTGTCCTGTTCAATCTAGCTTGCTAGAACAGACCACTTCTATAGCTCAGAGGCACTTCCCACTTGATTTGGGAAATGTTCCCACATTTACTGTTGTTCTCTAGGTGTCAAGTGTGGAGTAGGTTGAAAACTAGCCCCCAACACTGCCTTCCTCTTCAGGATCCTGTGATTTGAAGAATTGGAGTATCACAGGGTTTAGGGAAGGAGGCAGGGCCCTGGCTATATGCTCTAGGATGTCAACTGACCTAGAATTAGGCCTCCCAATGCCCATTCCTTCTAGAGCTATTTAGGCTTTATAATGATTGGAGGCTAAAAAGATGTTCAGTCATTCTCTCTACCTCCCAGATTGGGCCTGTTACAAACTCAGTCCCAATAAGCCTTGTCCTTGACTTCAGGGACTCAGTTTCTCTCCAGGTCATGATGGGGAAGACAGTGCCTTCAAGAGGGTTTACCAACATCCTAGAAGGCCATTTGCCCTTCTATTCAGGAAAAGCTGGGTAGAAGATCATTCCCTCAATGCCTTATGGGAGCCTAGGCCTGTTTCAAGTGAGCTCTATGGGCAGAAGTATCCCTTATTATTCTGAGTTCCCCCACCTTTCTTGGGATTTACTCCTTCTCATTCCAATTCCAAAATCTTCTCCTGCTAGAACAATAGGGATGGTTACCTAAAAATCTGCCCACCCCCCAAATCCAGGATTCTTGCCAGAGGGAGGAAATGCTCACACCTGGTTTCTGTATTTTCCCTGCCATGGGCCCCAGGCCACTTCTCTTATCAGAGCTACATGGGCCACAACTTCTGCTTCAGGGCCATCCAGGCCTTAGTATGGTAAACCTTGGATCTTGATGCCAGTTGGCTCAATTGGTGAATGGATAGAAGAAGCAGAGTGTGGTAAGAGAAGTCCATGGCCTGGATCCCACAGTTTACTTGACTCCATCATGTGCCTAATAGCCCCTTTCCGTCACCTACCTCCAAGCTGGTGACTGGGCCCTGCCTATGTTTGATAAATCTCTAACCCAGATCTTGCCACCAGCTGTGCTGTCCTTTGGAGCTGTAAACCAGAGAACTGTTGGAGGCTCTGGCCTGGTCCCTTCCACAGCCCTACTACCCTTTGCTCTTAACCCAGGAGTACCCTCTTCCTCCTTTCTGTTGCATGTGTGTTCTTTTTTTTTCTACCAGTATTATATATTCTAGTGGCATCTAACTAAATATTGATTTCTGCATGTCTTGCTAATGCACCCTTAGAAGATGTTAGTCTTGGAGCAGACTCATTTTGGCCAAATTCTGTTACCACTCCCACACCTGGGAAGCATATACTATATTATAAAAGAATATTTTGCCGGAAACATTAATGTAAGAAGCTTTCAGTATTAGTGATATCACCTGTCACTATAGGTCATACAATCCATTCTTAAAGTACTCGGTATTTGGTTTTATTGTTCTTTTTCGCCTTCTCCCCAGAGTTCAGTCCACAAGGGGCTATACTGTTCCTGCATGAAGTGCCCCTAGCCCAGAGTCCATGGCTTTGATCCTTCCCCCTTCTTTTCCACCCTACCTGACCTTGGGGAGTTTTATGTGCATTGCTGTGAATTATATTGACACCCTCTTGGTGATATGCCCTATATTAGCTAAATTTAAACCTGGAATTGCGGGGCAATCTAACTGCCTTAAGAGCAGTAACCCACCCCCAGGGAGGCTGGGGAGAAAAGTTAGATTTTGTATTCAGGTTTTTTTTTTGTGTGTGTATTTTTGGGGTTTTTAAAAATTGTGTTTTGGAAGGGTTTATGCTCAGCCATGTTCTATTTCAGTGCCAATAAAATTTAGGAAGACTTCACTGTGACTTGATGTTTTTTTCTGGCATGAGTGGGTGACTGTAAGATACTTCACTGTAATTTTCACTCTGTAGACCACCATCCCTGGTCTCATTTCATTCTCACCTCAGTCCTATGGGGAGTGGATATGACTATCTTCATTTTATAGAAGAGGGAATGGACATGAAAAAGTACAGTTACTGTCCAAAGGCACAGGACTAGCTGACTTAATACCCTATGTCCTTTTCAAAGCTCCAGCCTACTAGGTGGGCCCTGCACATGGTCAATGTAATGCTCCTGGACTCACTTAGCACTAGGGCTTTGGGGCTTCTTGTGAGGGGTGGTTTGTATCTCTGAACTTCTCCTGGTGTGGTCAAGCCCTGTCCTACCTCCTTGTCAGCAGTGCCTCCAGGCTTGTCCATCTCCAACTTCCCTCACTTATTGCAGTGCCAAGAAGGTCAGATAAATTACCTTGAACCCCATTGCAAAACAAGTGGAGAACGAGGTATAAAGTGAGGGTGGATCATGTATGTATGTACAATACCTGCTGGGCAGTATTTTTGGTTTATAAAACGTCAGTTTTGTAGCCTACATATGGTTATCCCAATTTTACAGATGAGGAAACTAAGATTCAGATAGGCTTTCCAGGCTGTTTTGAACCTGGCACACTTTTTCACCAGCTCCCTTTTTTGGTGGGCCAATACTTGCAGGAAAAGTAAGTTTCATATTCTGTGAGCCTCAAATTCTTCCAATAACCCTTTGAGGCAGTGGCTCACAGACTTGTCTGCACATTAGAATCCAAATTGGGCTTAAAGTTTCCAAAGCCCAGATTATGTCCTCAAATCAAATTATAATCTCTAGTGGTGTCACACAGGCATCTGTATAGCATTTGATGATTACAATGTGCAGACAAACTTGGGAACCACTGCTCAGAAGACATAGTGTTTTACATCATTTTACAGGCGGAGAAATTGAGGCCCAATAAGATAATTAATTTGTCCAAGGTCACAGAGATTAGAAGTAGTAGAGTCAGCAGATGAACACAAGCAATCTAGTTCATGAGCGTGTACTCTTAACCGCTATGCTATATTTCTCCCTACCATTCCCACCAGAGGGGAGGATGGGCATGTAGTGGGAATAGGATATACTTCAATTCTAAGGTAGCAAATAAAATTCTAGAGCCCTAGAACATCAGTGTAGGAGGGGGGCTTAGGAATTCCTGCTAATGATAATCCCAACTGTGTTGCATTGGGGAATGAGGGAGGTCTAGGTCCCCTCCAACTTCAGAGGATTTTTAAAAAATTGATTTTAGGGAGAGAGAGAGACATAGATTTGTTGCTTCACTTATGTATGCATTCATTGGTTGATTCTTGTATGTGCCCTGACCAGGGGTCAAACCCGCAACCTAACATTGGTGTATCAAAATGACACTAACCAGGTGAGATACCCAGCCAGGACCAGAGGATGTTTTTTGTATGCTCTGTATGTTAGGTTGTATATGTGTAATTAATTATGTTTTAAAGGGGATGACAGAGGGACTTTCTGCTTCCAGGATGATGCATGTGGTAGGATAATGGCACCTCAAAAGTGTACATGTTCTAATTCATGGAACCTGTGAATATATTACTTTATGTGACAAAAGGGACTTGGGGATGTGATTGAGGATTTTAAGGTAGGGAGATACGTTGTATTATCCAGGTGGGCCCAATGCAATCACAGGGGTCCTTAAATAATGGGAGAGGGTCAGAATCAGAATTGAAGATGCTATGCTGCTGGCTTTGAAGATGAAAGAAGAGGCCATAAGCTAAGTAATGGAGGTGGCCTTTACAAACTGGGAAAGACAAGGAAACAGACTCTCCCCTATAATCTCCAGAAGGAACACAGCACTGCTAACATCTTTGTTTAAACCCAAATTAAACCCAATTTGGACATCTATCTGACCTCTAGAATTGTAAGGGGATAAATTTGTATTTTAAATCACTATAACATTGTTATCCACTTCTCAAAATTCTCCATTTTTGAAATGCCAATGTTATTAAAATAGAGAACAGAACAGGTTGCTAGTAGTTAAGGAAAGGGAGTGGAGTGTGAAAAGTAGGTGTGGCTGTAAGAGAACAACATGAGGATTAGTTGATTAGGTTCCACTTATAGGTGAGATCATACGGTATTTGTCTAATCAACAAAACAAACATGCAAGCAAAATATAACCAGAGACATTGAAATAAAGAACAAACTGACAGTGACAAGAGGGGAAGGGGGAGGGTTGTCAGGGAGCATGTATAAAGGACCCATGGACAAACCACAGGGGAGTGGGATTGAGGGTGGGAGATGGGGGTTGGCAGGGCAGAGGAGAGTGGCGGCAGGGGGTGGAAATGAAGATAACTGCTTGAACAACAATAAAAAAAGGAGAAATAGTATTTCAAGAGCCCAGTCTAAGGAGCAGGGGTATTCATTGCTAGTAGATTGCTAATTTTAAGGCTTTGTAGTGAACATGGCTAGGAAAGACATATATATTTAAGAAGATAAAAATAGATAAATCTTGAATTTATAGTAATGATTTTTATTAAAAATAAAGTCCATCGGGTTTTTAATTCTTTAGCTTTGTATTTGTATTTTATTTTCTTATTGTAAAAAGCATTGGTTTCCAACAACCTTAATGTAATTACTTATTTGATTTTATCCTAATATATACATATAGACATTAAATATTATATAGATACACTATTGTAATAGCTTCAAAATAACAATATTAGTACAACTAAAACCAACTGAATTAAAAAAAGAACAACATGAGGGATTTTTGCCATTATATTCTACCTTGACTGTGTCATTGTCAATACCTTGCTTGTGATATTGTACTATAGTTTGCAAGATGTTACCACTGGATGAAACTGAGTAAAGGATACATGGGATTTCTCTGTATTATTTCTTATAACTTCATAGAAATCTATTGTACAAGGATCTAAAAAATAAAATATTTAATTAAAAAGTGAGGGAGCATTCCTGGGTATATATCCAAGAGCAGTG